>JAVKPL010014809.1:0-90042 GCA_032173675.1 Gastrolobium villosum | reverse complement strand
TGTACCCCCGTCGCTGGAAGCCTGCCAGGAGCCGCTCCTTGTCCGTGCCCTTGCGCACCGGCGATCACTCCCCGCCCTCGTCAGCGCCCGGGATGTTACATTCTCCTTTGTAGCGAGAGCATTTGGTTGCTGCCATTTTTTTGTTGTTGGATAAATGTAATTTTTTTTTTCTATTCTAATCCTTCTCGGTGAAGCACAAGTGCACATCGTCCCAATTTTTGTATTATTATCTAAATTATAGTAATTTATAAATTTGTCATTTATATTTTTGCACGTTATATATATACATATATATATATATATATATATATATATATGAACTCACAAATAGGTGGAACTCACATCTTTTTTTTGTCAACTCTCTCTCCTCCTTTATCTATCTTTCTCTCTCTCTTAAACTGACACAACTTTACATCTTTTAAATGACACACATTTTACCCCATAAAATAACACTAATTGTCTTATTGGCTAACTTAAGGACGTTTGGTATAGGAGAAATTTTTTTTAATCAGGTAAATATAAATAGTGGGAAAATGGTTGTAAACTAAAATTAGTGGAAAAATTTTAAAAAAATTATTTGGTAGACCAAAATATTACCAGGAAAATTGATTTAAATTTTCGAATTCCATATTTGATTGGAGGTAAAGTATAAATGGGAAAATGGGTTTCAATTACAAAATTAACCCTTTTTATTTTTTGAATCTGATCAACTCTTGCCCAAAATGACAGTTTGTAAAAGGAACTTAATTGATGTCATTGTTTCAACAATTATTATTGTTATCCAAATGGTTTTCTTGAACCCAAAATATGAACTCAACTTTTACTTTTCCCATCAAACCCCAAAATACGACCCTCAAAATGGTTGCGAAATAAGAAATTTTGCAAAGAAATCAAGTTGGCTGCGGAAAGAATTTTGCTACCCAAATTTTTTTAACTCTTGTAGGCAAATTGAAAACCGAGTTCAGGGGCTTTGTTTAGTCCAAACATGTTACCAAAAAAAAAAAAAAACTCATTTCAAGTTGCTTAGGTATACTTGCCAAAATACCCTACCAAGGAGTTTGTTGATGGATTACAATCTCTTAATAATTACCTTTTTAACTCTTCACTTTACCTGATTTTTTTTTTTCGCTTAGATTTCATTTTCCTTTATAAAGCCAAATCTTTAAGCTACGCATTCATTAACAAATATTTTTATCTAGATTGTCGTATGTTATTGCACATTCTTAATCTTCCCTTTAGCATGTTATTCTCTGCATGTTGTTTGGATCACGAATTTTACCTATTTTTTTATTTCTGAACACGAAATTATTCTTATTATAAAAAATAAAATTTAATGTATTTGAGTAAAAAAATATAAAAATAGCCGGAGTGTAAAACACAAGTCATGATTCACTAGTTTAACTAGTGTAATATAAATAAAATTATAAATATTTAATATTTTCTCAACCATTTATTTAGCTTAATAAGTTTTGAGATCAGATTAAACTTTTATAAGAACTGAAGTTGTATAAAGTATAAAAATGTTGGCATAAACAAAATTTAATTTTATTCAATTAAGGGAAGGTATTGATATTTTCTCTTTTCATAAACAGGGGTAATAGAAATAGAAATGTGATTCACAAGTTGTTATTTTGCTAATGAGAATAAATAAAATGATTATTCTCATTATGGTAGTGGTGCTGGTACCGCTGAGCAAGGTAAAAAGCGCGAAATAGAGGCATGTCAGTGGTAACAAAAAGGAAGAAGAAAAATTAAACAAGAAGTTGAAATAGAAATCTCAATCGCAACCGCATGAGAGAGAGAAAGAGAGTGTGTGTGTGGAGGTGCATCATAACATCATAATAAGCATAGCAGTTGATGATTTAATTTCAATTTGGTTAAGAGTCTAGTTCTCATTTCCTTGACGCCCAAACCAAAAGCAACGCTTTCGTTACGTCGAAATTAAATTTGTGGCGTCAGAAACCTAACTAGTTGCTTCACCGTCAGATCAGATCCGATGGAGGCAATCGACGAATTGGTTCAGCTCTCCGATTCTATGCGCCAAGCCGGCGCTGTCCTCGCCGACGACGATGTTGACGACCCCAAGCGCCCTTCAACTTTTGTAACAGCCCGTTGTACACCGGTATTGTTAACATTGATTATGATATTAAGCGCAGTTACAATCACAGTGATTAGATTAATTAAATTACGGGAAAATTTTTCTTTTAACATATTCCTTTCTTACATAAACACTTTTTCCGTAATCAATTAAAACAACACTATAATTGTAAAAGCAATTTGCGGAAGCATACATCTTTACTAACATCACTCATTCTCCTCTTTATTCAATTCATTTAAACTCACCATCTTACTCTCATATTTTACCAAGTTGTAGTCCTTTATGTTGTCTACGCGTGGTTTCAAACCACGTATCATTTGGAGTTCAACCCATCAAGTTAAGCCCCTTTCTTTTAGTCTAGAAAAACCTGAATTTTCAAAAATTACACTGTGGTAATCGATTACCAGTGGGTGGTAATCGATTACCACCTGTCAAAAAAATGAGGCAGTAGCCAATTTTTCAATTCCTCTGTTCTGGTAATCGATTACCAACTTTGGGTAATCGATTACCACACATGGTAATCGATTACCAAAGGCCAGTAATCGATTACCAGTGCAGACAGTAGCTAATTTTTCGTCCCCTGTTGCATGGTAATCGATTACCATGCTTGGGTAATCGATTACTATGCAGCAAAATGACAGATTACAGCAGTTTTGAGCCCAAGAAAGGGTGTGTAATCCATCCCTAACCCCTTGGCACTCCACATAACACATAATCATGTCCTAATGTAGGCTCTAGGCCCTTCCATCATTCAATTTCCTTAAGTTAAACATCATTTACAACATTCTCAAAATAATGGCCATTTACATGTAAGTATGGACCATTTTTACAACAATACACATCAAGACTTCAAGGCTATGAATGTGGCAATGGACAAGTCCCATGCTCACTCAAAATATACAGTGATCCAAGCCATGAATAATAAAACATAACAAGACTTAGCATATGACCATGAACACTAACAAAAGCATGGAAATGACATCATGCAATATGTTCATGACCTAAGTCTCAAAACACTAATGGTATGCTATGTGCACTCCATAAACTCCTCCAAAACGCCATGCAATCCAAATGCACCGCATGCCAATCCAACGTCCACTATACGGGCTTCTTGCCCGAAGCTCCTCCCGGCTCATAGTGACCTGAAATGTGGTCCCCCAAACACGGGGTGAGATATACGGATATATCTCAGTAAACCAATGGAGCTAGAGGCTCTCTCCACTCCATGGCTCACTAAAATGTACAAATATGACATAAAGTAATGTGCAAGTAAAGCAATATCACCATCCAACTGGAGACAACCCAAGAACATCCACTCATGGATTCACGTTCAAGGACTCCATCATATAACTCCCGAGACAATCCTAGAGCTTCTCCCATGGTTGAGAAAACTCCATGGCAGCCCAACCGGAACTCCTCAAGAGACCTATCCGGCGGATGTCCCACGTTTGGCTCATCCTGGAGTCGCTCCCAGAGTCGACCCCATGGCAGTCCAACTGGCACTCCGTCACGAAATGATCCAGCGGATGTCCAAACCCAACACACGTCAACTGGCCAGTGACCAAACAATTTTCACAAAACACAAGCAATATGCATACAAGCACACAATCACAACATGTCATAACCACATCATCCAACCACTACCTTCCACTAGGTGTGGTGGAGCACACTAGGGATCAAACCCAAGTTCCAAGAGTTTACCTTAACACGAGCAACACCGTTCCAAACGTATGCTCCAAATCAACTTTTCTAAAATCCAACCGTGTGAGGCACCCTACAACAATCATCAAATCCCAATTACACAAAAACTCATTTTTCATCAAAATTCCTCAAAATTCCCTAAGTTAAAAACCTAGATTTTTCACCAAAATTTAACATAGCATTTCTAGCTTACAAACATGATTCTAAGGCCTTTTCATCTAATAGCATTTTTGCATTTGGGCTCTCTATCATCACACATCTAAAATCAAAGCTTTGAACACATATTCATAGATCTAAGAAATCAACTATCAAAAGACCACAAATATACTTACAATGGGTAGTATGATCACCACCAAGGCTTCACTAAACCATTTGAAGCTCAAAACTCCAAGAAATCTCAAAAATCTCCAATGGGTCGGATCTGTTCTTGCTCAAAACGCGGCCAAAGAGATGGATTCAAGGCTTCTAAGTGCTACCAATGGCTTTGGAAGGTTGTTTACGATAGATTTCAACACCAAAATCAAGCGATTCGGTGGAGAAACGAAGAAATGGTGAAATGGGAAGAAAATGGTGGAAATGGCTCTTCTTGTCCCTGTGAGCGCGCGAGAGAGATGAGAGGAAAAGAGAGAAAGAAGGAAAGAAAAGGAGGTGGGGCCAAGTGACTTCGGTCACACGGGTCCCACACGCGATCTAACTTTAACTCCGATAAAAATTCCGATCACAAATCCTTAATCTAAATATTTTTCCAGTCCATGACATATTTTTCTTTCTCCAAAATAATGATAAAAATTTCACACCTATTGGTACACTCACACCTCAGTATTTTAACACTAAAAATTCACTATTCATCGATTTTTCCCAAATTTGCCTATTCACTCAATTTTCCGCCCTGATTCCATTTCCAGCATTACTTTTGTCATTTGAAATCTCTAACTCAATATTTAAGCCTCATAACACACGGTTGGCAAATTACCATTTTGCCCTTTTTGCCCTTTTTGGCCATAATACTTGGATTTTCACTAATCCACCAACTTTCATTTCACAATATAATATTAAAATACACATTTAAATATTTGAGGTGTTATATTCACCCCACCTTTTTGAAATTTTGTCCGCAAAATTAAATCATACCTGCTCACTAACTCAGGATACAGCCGGAGAATCTCGTCCTCCCGCTCCCAAGTAGCCTCCTCAGGTGTGCGGCCTTCCCACTGAATCTTCAGCATGGGAATCACTTTACTTCTCAATCGCTTTTCACTGCGATCCAATACTGCAATAGGACCAATGGGAGTCTTCAAGTTCTCCCTGATTTCAATATTATCCGGCATCACCACATGTGATTCATCCGGAACATAACGTCGCAACTGCGACACATGAAAGACATCATGTAAATTAGACAACTGTGGGGGTAAGGCAAGCTGATAGGCCACCAATCCTACTCTTTTCATAATCTGATATGGCCCAATGAATCGTGGACTCAGCTTCCTCACACCCAACGCACGGCCAACACCTGTGACCGGCGACAAACGTACAAATACATGGTCACCTTCCTCAAATTCCAGCGGTCTATGCTTATTGTCATAATAGCTCTTCTGCCGATTCTGTGCCTGTTTCAATTTTCTCTGATCATTTCAATTTGCACTGTCGTTTCCTGCACAAAATCCGGACCAAATCTTTCTTTATCGCCTACCTCAGTCCAACAAGTGGGCGTACGACACCTCCTGCCATACAAAACCTCATATGGTGCCATACCCAGACTGGAATGAAAACTGTTATTATAAGAAAACTCCACCAGTGGTAAGTACTTATCCCAAGCATTACCCTGTTCCAGTGTGCATGCTCTCAGCATATCCTCAAGTGTCTGTATGGTCCTCTCAGTCTGACCATCAGTCTGCGGGTGATAAGCAGTGCTCAGTCGAAGCTGAGTGCCAAAAGCCTGCTGCAAAGCTCCCCAAAATCGTGAAGTAAACTTCGGGTCCCGATCACTAACAATGCTAATCGGTATCCCATGGAGTCTAACAATCTCCTTCACATACAATGTAGCCAACTTCTCTGTGGTGTAATCCACTCGTACTGGTAGAAAATGTGCAGACTTCGTAAGTCGGTCCACAATAACCCAAATTGAATCATAACCAGCTTGAGTTCGCGGCAATCCCACAACAAAATCCATAGAAATACTTTCCCATTTCCATTCAGGTATATCCAGCGGCTGAAGTAATCCAGCAGGTTTCTGATGCTCTATTTTCACTTTCTGGCACACCAAGCACTTAGATACGTACTCGGCAACATCCCTCTTCATCCCAGGCCACCAGAACTTCACTTTCAAATCTTGGTACATCTTTGTGGCACCTGGGTGGATAGAATATTGACCCTTATGGGCCTCAGTCATAACTTCCTCAGCAAGTTCCTTGGGCACAACAATCCTGCCCTGATATAATAGTAGTCCTTGTTCATTCACAGATATGCCACTCTGGCCTTTCAAATACTTTATACTCTCATTGCGAATCTGAGTCTCTTTAATCTTCTCGTGCAGCTCGTTCTCAATTCGAGTCAACTCCATATCACACATTCTTCCTGCAAAGAAATCCGTTATTTTCATATCACGGAATTGCTCAATCACTTCATTGTCCCACATCATCATATGAGATAAGTTGACAGACTTCCTACTCAATGCATCGGCCACAACATTGGCCTTTCCCGGGTGGTATTTCAGCTCAAAGTCATAATCTTTCAAAAATTCAACCCATCTACGCTGCCTCATATTCAGCTCCTTCTGATCAAATAAATATTTCAAGCTTTTATGGTCGCTGAACACAGCAAACTTCATCCCATACAGAAAATGCCTCCAAATTTTCAAGGCAAAAACAATAGCAGCCAATTCTAAGTCATGCGTCGGATAATTTTCTTCATGTGGCCTCAACTGCCTAGACGCATATGCAATAACTTTTCCTTCCTGCATCAGCACGCTCCCTAAACCTTTCTTAGAAGCATCACAATATAATACAAACTCACCCTCCGGATCAGGTAAAGTTAGCACCGGAGCAGTAGTCAATTTCTCTTTAAGTAGCAGAAAGCAGTCCTCACATTCCTGGGTCCACACAAACGGAGTATCCTTTCGTGTCAGTCGAGTCAACGGTAGAACCATTGCAGAAAATCCCTGTATAAACCGGCGATAATAGCCAGCAAGCCCCAGAAAACTTCTAATTTCAGTCACAGTCTTTGGTCGTTCCCAGTCACTTACCGCTTCAATCTTGCTTGGATCCACTGCAACACCACTTGCAGAAATAACATGACCCAAAAATTGCACCTCAGACAACCAGAATTCACACTTAGACGGTTTAGCATATAGTTTCTTGTCTTTCAACACCTGCAACACAGTCCTCAAATGGTCCATGTGCTCCTCTTTACTCTTAGAATAGATCAAAATGTCATCAATGAACACAATTACAAACTGGTCCAAATACGGTTTGAAAATGCGGTTCATATAGTCCATGAACACCGCCGGGGCATTAGTAAGCCCGAAAGGAATCACTTGATATTCAAAATGTCCATATCTGGATCGGAAAGCTGTTTTAGGTACATCCTCCGGTTTAATCCGAATCTGGTGATATCCGGACCGGAGATCAATCTTTGAAAAGACACAGGCATCCCTCAACTGATCTAACAAATCATCAATACGCGGTAATGGGTACCGGTTCTTAACAGTCACTTTATTCAGCTGTCGGTAGTCAGTGCACAATCTCATGCTACCATCCTTTTTCTTTACAAATATCACCGGTGCTCCCCACGGAGACACACTCGGCCTAATAAAATTCTTCGCAGACAATTCTTCAATATGTTTCTTCAATTCAGCCAACTCAAGTGGCGACATCCGATATGGAGCCAAGGAAATCGGCCCCACACCAGGCAATAAATCGATCGAGAATTCAATCTCTCTCTCTGGCGGGAATTCCGGTATCTCATCCGGAAACACATCCTCAAACTCATTTACAACTGGAATAGCAGAAATCTCTTCCTTTTTATCACCCACCAATCCGCCCAACAGAACATAACCCAAATCTCCAGCCTTCAAGGCTTTCACAGTTTGACTGACAGACAAATATAAAGACGGACAAACAGACGGCCTCTCGTGAGATAGCAACAACCTCTTTCCGCAACAATCAATCATTGCGCAGTTCCGAGACAACCAATCCATCCCCAAAATCAAATTGACAGAGGCCAGGGGTAAGATGATTAAATCAATGGTGTAACCCCTGCCTAAATAAGTGAACTTTACATCTTCACAAATCCAAGACGACTCACTAACCTCGCCTGTAGCAGTAGTAATACGCATCGGAGGAACCATCCGTGTTACCTTTAAGTCCAGCGCCTTAGCCACATAGTCCGCCACAAATGAATGTGTTGCTCCCGAATCAAACAACACAGATAAATCAACATTAGATAGAAAAATTATACCTTTAACCAAATTCGGAGCCTTTTGAGTATGTTGCGCATTTGTAGTATAAACTCGTCCCACAGTAGGAACAGCAGTAATGGGAGTAGCAGTAGTAGTAGCTGCCGGCAAGGCCTGCAGATTCGCAGCCTGCCCCGAAGAAGATGGACAATCTCTAGCAAAGTGGCCACTCCGACCACACTTAAAACATGTCAACGGACCAGCACCACATACACCCTTGTGGTATTTCCCACACATCCCACATTTTGGGATATAAAATCTGTCCGCAGCACCCCCACCAGTGTTTCCACCCCTCTTGAACTGACCAGGAGGCTGCCTCACATGCAACCCCCTACCCCTGTTGTTATTGTTGAAGCCTCCTCTATTAATGTTTCCAGAAGGACCAGGTGTCCTCTTAACTTCTTGCTCTTTTACCTTATCCGATTTCGGATACCTCCCATAGACAGTCTCGACCCTTTTGCACTGGGTCACCAAATCAGCAAAGTTTCTCACTGCGGTATTTGACATCCTCTTAGCAATCTTCTCACTCAGCCCTCTTTGAAATTTAGCTGACAAGAATTCCGGAGTAGGTAGAGTACCTCCATAATTAGCAAACTTGACAAGTTCATTAAATTTCGCCACATAGGCATCCACAGTCATAACTCCCTGTACCAACTTATCAAATTCACCTTGCTTTGCCTCCCGAACATCGCGGGGAAAATATTCTTCATGAAATAATCCTTCAAACAAGGTCCAAGTAAGAACCTCACCCTGAATAACAAATGGGCGAGACACATTGTCCCACCACTCCTGGGCATCACCCTCCAGCATATAAACAGAATACAATAACTTCTGAGGATCTTGGCATCTCATAACTTGAAAAATCTTGTCCATACCCCTCAACCAAGCAGTGACCTCCTTTGGGTCCCTTGACCCCAGAAATGCGGGTGGCTTATGTTTCCTAAAAGATATGAGCCTACGCTCATCGTCAGCATTATCAAGCACCTGCCCAGCAGCCCCAGTAGATTGGGCAACAGATGACGGATCAGGAACATAACTAGGATCCGTAGTAGTATGATGACTAGCCTCACCAGTGTG
Organism: Gastrolobium villosum; assembly: GCA_032173675.1. Lineage (NCBI taxonomy): Eukaryota > Viridiplantae > Streptophyta > Magnoliopsida > Fabales > Fabaceae > Gastrolobium > Gastrolobium villosum. The sequence continues at coordinate 80,713 of JAVKPL010014809.1, read as the reverse complement.
GTGACTAGCCCCACTCTCCCCCTGTTGAGGAGTAACAGATGGCGTCGGTGTAGGAGTCACCGTAGCCGTATGTGGAGGTGTATTCTCCCTCCTAGGACGACCTCTATCCGCCCTCATCTCAGCCATAAAGGCCTGCATCATATCCTGATTAGCTTTCATCAGGTTCTCAGTCATATTTCTATTTGCAGCCGTTTCCGCCTGCAGAGCATTCAGTGCTGCAGTGACCGGATCCGGTGGCAAAGGACCTGCACCACGTGCCCCACGGCGACCTCGTGCCCTACTCATGATATCTGTACATGTAACACAAAGGAATGAGTTGATCAGACCCACACTGAGGAATCACATATACATTAATCATAAATAGTTCACAGATAGCGATGACACACAAGATACAACATACACAAACAATCAGAGTTCCCTAAACAAAACTGCTCTGATACCATAAAATGTAACAGCCCGTTGTACACCGGTATTGTTAACATTGATTATGATATTAAGCGCAGTTACAATCACAGTGATTAGATTAATTAAATTACGGGCAAATTTTTCTTTTAACATATTCCTTTCTTACATAAACACTTTTTCCGTAATCAATTAAAACAACACTATAATTGTAAAAGCAATTTGCGGAAGCATACATCTTTACTAACATCATTCATTCTCCTCTTTATTCAATTCATTTAAACTCACCATCTTACTCTCATATTTTACCAAGTTGTAGTCCTTTATGTTGTCTACGCGTGGTTTCAAACCACGTATCATTTGGAGTTCTACCCATCAAGTTAAGCCCCTTTCTTTTAATCTAGAAAAACCTGAATTTTCAAAAATTACACTGTGGTAATCGATTACCAGAGGGTGGTAATCGATTACCACCTGTCAAAAATGAGGCAGTAGCCAATTTTTCAATTCCTCTGTTCTGGTAATCGATTACCAACTTTGGGTAATCGATTACCACACATGGTAATCGATTACCAAAGGCCAGTAATCGATTACCAGTGCAGACAGTAGCTAATTTTTCGTCCCCTGTTGCATGGTAATCGATTACCATGCTTGGGTAATCGATTACTATGCAGCAAAATGACAGATTACAGCAGTTTTGAGCCCAAGAAAGGTTGTGTAATCCATCCCTAACCCCTTGGCACTCCACATAACACATAATCATGTCCTAATGTAGGCTCTAGGCCCTTCCATCATTTAATTTCCTTAAGTTAAACATCATTTACAACATTCTCAAAATAATGGCCATTTGCATGTAAGTATGGACCATTTTTACAACAATACACATCAAGACTTCAAGGCTATGAATGTGGCAATGGACAAGTCCCATGCTCACTCAAAATATACAGTTATCCAAGCCATGAATAATAAAACATAACAAGACTTAGCATATGACCATGAACACTAACAAAAGCATGGAAATGACATCATGCAATATGTTCATGCCCTAAGTCTCAAAACACTAATGGTATGCTATGTGCACTCCATAAACTCCTCCAAAACGCCATGCAATCCAAATGCACCGCATGCCAATCCAACGTCCACTATACGGGCTTCTTGCCCGAAGCTCCTCCCGGCTCATAATGACCTGAAATGTGGTCCCCCAAACACGGGGTGAGATATACGGATATATCTCAGTAAACCAATGGAGCTAGAGGCTCTCTCCACTCCATGGCTCACTAAAATGTACAAATATGACATAAAGTAATGTGCAAGTAAAGCAATATCACCATCCAACTGGAGACAACCCAAGAACATCCACTCATGGATTCACGTTCAAGGACTCCATCATATAACTCCCGAGACAATCCTAGAGCTTCTCCCATGGTTGAGAAAACTCCATGGCAGCCCAACCGGAACTCCTCAAGAGACCTATCCGGCGGATGTCCCACGTTTGGCTCATCCTGGAGTCGCTCCCAGAGTCGACCCCATGGCAGTCCAACTGGCACTCCGTCACGAAATGATCCAGCGGATGTCCAAACCCAACACACGTCAACTGGCCAGTGACCAAACAATTTTCACAAAATACAAGCAATATGCATACAAGCACACAATCACAACATGTCATAACCACATCATCCAACCACTACCTTCCACTAGGTGTGGTGGAGCACACTAGGGATCAAACCCAAGCTCCAAGAGTTTACCTTAACACGAGCAACACCGTTCCAAACGTATGCTCCAAATCAACTTTTCTCAAATCCAACCGTGTGAGGCACCCTACAACAATCATCAAATCCCAATTACACAAAAACTCATTTTTCATCAAAATTCCTCAAAATTCCCTAAGTTAAAAACCTAGATTTTTCACCAAAATTTAACATAGCATTTCTAGCTTACAAACATGATTCTAAGGCCTTTTCATCTAATAGCATTTTTCCATTTGGGCTCTCTATCATCACACATCTAAAATCAAAGCTTTGAACACATATTCATAGATATAAGAAATCAACTATCAAAAGACCACAAATATACTTACAATGGGTAGTATGATCACCACCAAGGCTTCACTAAACCATTTGAAACTCAAAACTCCAAGAAATCTAAAAAATCTCCAATGGGTCGGATCTGTTCTTGCTCAAAACGCAGCCAAAGAGATGGATTCAAGGCTTCTAGGTGCTACCAATGGCTTTGGAAGGTTGTTTACGATAGATTTCAACACCAAAATCAAGCGATTCGGTGGAGAAACGAAGAAATGGGAAGAAAATGGAGAAATGGTGAAAATGGCCCTTTCCCTTCACTGTGAGCGCGCGAGAGAATGGAGAGGAAAAGAGAGAAAGAAGGAAAGAAAAGGAGGTGGGGCCAAGTGACTTCGGTCACACGGGTCCCACACGCGATCTAACTTTAACTCCGATAAAAATTCCGATCACAAATCCTTAATCTAAATATTTTTCCAGTCCATGACATATTTTTCTTTCTCCCAAATAATGATAAAAATTTCACACCTATTGGTACACTCACACCTCAGTATTTTAACACTAAAAATTCACTATTCATCGATTTTTCCCAAATTTGCCTATTCACTCAATTTTCCGCCCTGATTCCATTTCCAGCATTACTTTTGTCATTTGAAATCTCTAACTCAATATTTAAGCCTCATAACACACGGTTGGCAAATTACCATTTTGCCCTTTTTCCTCTTTTTGGCCATAATCCTTGGATTTTTCACTAATCCACCAACTTTCATTTTACAATATAATATTAAAATACACATTTAATATTTGAGGTGTTATATTTTCCCTAGTCTCACTAGAAAATTACATGATTTCTTAACCTCACAAAGGGGAAATATACTCAATTTTTCTATGAAAGAGGTCACACACTCAAGCTTCTCTTATGGAGGATTCCTCAACACAATGGCTAATTTTTTAACAAAAGAATTTCATCCCATTTTATAGTAGGGTAGCGTCTTAGTCAACCAGAATCTTCATAAATTTATGGAGAGTGGTTATATTTATTGAGGTGGTTCAGAAATTGAGTCACGGGAACATTAATTCCTTACATGCCCAGTCACCAAAGCATTAAATGAGGAACACATCCCAACAAATTTTCCTGACTTCAATGTGTTGAATTCGTCAATCTAGCACTCTTGAAGCAGTCTTCAGATTTTCTTAAAGGTATTAGTTTGGTCATCATGTTTGACCAGCTCATGTCGATATACACCTTGACGAGTTCAAGTTGCTTCCCTCCTAAAACATCTTGAATCCAGTGATACCTAACATCTATATGTTTTGAACGAGAGTGATAGATAGAATTTCGCACTGAGTGTATGACACTTTGGTTATCATATTTTAAGTCGTACTTTTCTTGATTATGGACTGAGTTCAAGGAGGAAATTCTTCATTCACATCATCTCCTTACTTACTTCAGTCGTAACTACATACTAGACCCTAGTTATTGAGAGTGCAACACTGATGCTCTCCGGCAAGTATACCGATCGCACAAGTAATAAAGTGATAAGAAAAGTTCGTCTTCACAGGGATTGGGATCTAATATCAATTAAACTTTTTCTCAAAGAATGTAAGAATTCAAATAGAGTTTTGTCAAATATTGTCAATTTGATGGAAATTGAAATCTAAAAATAAAAGACTTATTTTTATATTTTTGTTTTGAGAAATAAAACAATAAAAATGAGAAGTGATTTGTAAAAAGGATAAGAAAAGCATTGTAGCCAGGAATTCATTCACCAAATGATCACCGCTTTTTACTCCGGATTGATTTACAATAATCATCTATATAATCACTTTGATAAATTATCATCTAAAAAACATTTAATAGTTAACCCTCAATTCCTTGCAGGGTTAACCCTTTAATCCCATGAGGAACCCCAATTCCTTGCAATGTTTCTTATGGGATCAAGCAATGGGCGCGATAATTTAAGCATTTGCAATCAGATAAACGTCTATTCCTAGCACGCATACAGATCGTTATCTTACTCCCTTGCAAGATCAAAACCCCAATATTCCTATCTAGGGTTTTGATCCTCAGAATATCCCCAACTATCAGATTGATCAGTTCTAACAAAGAAGATATCAAATTCGCACAGAGTAATGATAAAGATAATTATATAAATCAAAAACTATAAACCAATCCTTCCTATCAAGGGTTCACATATGGATCGTGACCCCTGACTACAATAAAGAGATCTAGCTAATCAACATCATGATCGCTGATCTAAAATTCAACATAAACTAAAATAAAAGAGAAGGAAAATACAAAGAAGAAGATGAAGAACGAAGAACTCGAAGAACTCCAAGCTGCCTCATTTCCTCTCCAAATATCCAGATCTGAATGAATATGCCCTAATTATGTAAAAGGGACTATTTATAATATATTTCTTTCTTTCCAAAAATGCCCTTCCGAAAACACGGTACATCTATTCCGCAAACCGGCGCCAGTTGGCGCCGGGTTGGCGCTAGTCAGCGCCACGCTACTGCCTGAAATAAAAAGTCGGAACTACATCTTCGTAAAACGGCGCCAGTAGGCACCATAGTGGCGCTACTTGGCGCCACTTTCTTTCTCCTTGGGGCGCCTAGTAGCGCCATATTTCTTGTCTTTTGGGCGCTGCTTTGCGCCATTCTTCCATGAATTTTGGGCACTGCCTTGTGGCACTTTTGGTGCTAGGAGGCGCCATGTTGGCGCTAGGTAGCGCCATGTGGTAGCCTCCGGTGCAGAATTCATAAACTGGCGCGGGTTCGCGCCAATGTGGTGCCGGTCCATGCCATACTTCTGGAATTATGGACTTGCATCAACACTCTTTTATAATTTGTAGTTTTCACTCCTTTTACCTGTATAAATACAACCAATAGGTGAGAAGTATAATTGAAAAGAAATAATCAATATAATTACCAAATATATATATATATAAGTTGCTATTTTATGAATCAATTCTTAACAATTTTAACACAAAAAACTAGACTTGCCAGAGGCACATCAAACACAGTTCTGGAGTCTTGATGTCAAGAGATAGCTCCTCCTACAAAGGTTATCATGTAGCCTATATCTCTCCTTAAATCAACATTTGAAAAGCCTTCGAACTCGGCCTTACCTTCTCCAAATAAGAGGCATAAGTATAACTTGAGTGTTCCTCTAAGATACTTGAAGATCTACTTTATTACTTCATAATATTCTTTGTAAGGATTTGACATAAATCGACTTATAAGATTGACTACGTAAGCTAGGTCGAGCCTTGTGCATACCATCACATACATCAGACTTCCAACTACATATTGATATGAGATCTTCAACATCACATCTCTTTCTTCATCAGATCTTTGACATTGCTTTTAACTAAGCTTTATGTGTTCAGCCAAGTGGATGTTTACTATCTTGACTTTGTCCATGTTGAATCTCTTCAAGATTTTCTCAATTTATTTTTCTTCTGAAAGCCACAACAGCTTCCTTTGACGATCTCAAATGATCATAATTCCCATAATTTGCTTTGCAAGGCCTAGGTCCTTCATCACAAAGGACGCGCTTAAGGCCTTCTTCAGAGCCATATTCACTTTATGTTGCCCTACAATCAACATTTCGTCAGCATATAAGAGAAGAATTAGAGTATCATGCTTCATACCTCTTAATGAAAATGCAGTGGTCGGCCTCCATCTTCATGAACTTATGCTGCGTCATGTAGGATTCAAATTTCTTATACCATTTCCAAGGTTCTTGTTCAAGTTGTAAAGGCTTTTCTTCAAACGATAAACCAAATTCATTTTACCTGGAGCTTGGAAACCCTTCGGATCGTTCCGTGTATATCTCTTCTACCTTGAATGCAATTTTCCTGTCCATTTTTTCTAATATAATATTTATTTTAAACAATTTTCTTTGTTTAGAATCTTAAAAATACATGATAAACTTATTTTTAAACAAATATACAACAAAAAATATCATACGATTCCAAAATCAAAATGAAAGGGACATGGGTTTTAGGCATCTGGTTGTGAAAAGAAAAATCAATTTCCTTACTCTATTATGCACTTATATAACATATAATAACATCACAGTGGAATAATTTAGAGAAATGTACCCAATTGAACAGATAAAATTCTCTATAAGACTCTTCAGCATGAGCTTATATAGAGTGGAGTTATGATAAACAGTTTTTTATTTGAAGCTTATAGACTCAACAAACATGTCAAGCTCCAAAATAAAATTCACCAGTCATCACATCAATTAACAAACCCAAAATTTAATAAAAATCCTATTAGAAAATCTACTTACACTAGATAATATAATCTCTACTTTACATAGCAAGATGGCAAAGTCGTATTTCAATAGCATATTGAAAGGGACGCGGACCCTAACTTTGGAAATCAATCGAAGAACGAAACAAGGAACAAGGGAAAGAAAGAGAAAACAAGAACAAGGTTTTTCATATATTCTGATATGGTGAAATTAACAAAAAAAGTTTGTTTATATCAGTGAGCAACTAATCCACTTCACAAACATAACAAACTCAATGCAAGCCACGTTACTCAGTACAAGCCACGTTACATGCTAACCAATGCATTTACAACTAACTAACTAATCAACTGTTATTATCCTTGGGCTCACATAATGCATTAGCCCATTAGCTACTGTTGATGAAGTCCTTGGCCCATGAGGGTGCTCCAGCCAGTCTCCTCTACTTGGGCCTATCAATGCCCTATCCTTCAAAGAGAACCTTGTCCTCAAGGTTCATTTGTGGTAAGCAAAAATTTGGATAGTGTAACTGCAAGTCAGCTTCGTTTTCCCATGTAGTATCTTCTGGTAGGGAATTTGATCACTGGATCAACCACTATTTTTTAGTTCCTTGTGAATCTTGAATTGCTCGAGACATTAGAGATGTTAAGGGAGATTGGACAGGTTGGTTCTCCATACTATCTTCGGGAAGTGGCAAAGCAACAACAGCTGCGTCTCCACGATACAGTTTCAGAACTGATATGTGAAAGGAAGAGTGAATTCTACACCCTTCTGAGAGTTCAGCTTGGTATACTACAGGACTCAATACTCTAATGATAGGAAAGGGGCCAAAATATCTCTTGGCAAGCTTCTGATTCTTTCTATTAGCCACTGTGACTTGCCTATAAGGTTGAAGCTTCACTAATACCAAATCACCAACCGAGAAGGAAGCATCCTTCCTATGTTTGTCAGCCTGAAGTTTCATCTTATTTTGGGAGCTTTTCAAATGATCCTTAAGTCTCTTCAAGAGCTCATCTCTATGAGTTAATGTGACATCCACTGCTTCTACTTTGACAAACCCCTTGGAGTAAAGGGGAATCATCAATGGAACCTTTCCATACAATGCTTGAAATGGAGTCATGCCAATGGATGAGTGATGAGCTATATTGTAATGGTATTTTGCCCATCCCAAAAACTCAGCCCACTTATTGTTCTCATCTTGAAAGAATGCTCGTATGTATTGTTCCAAGTAGTGGTTGGTTACCTCTGATTGCCCATCAGATTGGGGATGGTAGGCTGTACTTGTTCTTAAAGTGGTCCCACTAAACTTAAACATCTGTGACTAGAATTTACTCAGAAAAACTGAGTCTCGACCCGACACTATGGTCCTAGGAAATCCATGCAACTTGACAACCATATCATAAAACAAAACAACCACTTTTGCTGTTGTATAAGGGTTGGCTAGTGCTCCAAAATGAGCATATTTTGTTAATCGGTCCACAACTACTAGGATAACATTATATCCTTTAGATAGTGGTAAACCAGTAATAAAATCCATACATAGATCTTCAAAGACTCCATCTGGTATAGGCAAAGGCTGTAGAAGCCCTATTGGTGGGGAAGTGGCTGTTTTAATCACTTGACAAGTAGCATATTGTTTAACAAACTTAGTAACATCCTTCCTTATACCAGATCAGTGGAAAGAAGAAGATAATCTCAAGAGGGTTCGTGTGATACCTGCATGCCCCCCTAAAGGAGTAGAATGTGCCTCGTGTATGACTTTCTTCTCAATTCAGAATTGGTTCCCAATAAAAATCGGTTCCTATGATATAAAATTCCATCCCTGTCAACCACTTTAGTACCATTCAATTCATTTCCATTTAACTTGGAATGAATATTGATCAACTCAAGATCGGATTGATTCTCAGCCTTAATCTCTTCAACCAAATGAAAATTAGATTCAGAAACTAAGGATAAGAGTATACCAGTTTGCTCCTCTTCGTAACACCTGGATAATGAAACAGCTACTATGTTAGCAGAACCCGATTTATATTCAATCAAGAAGTCATAACCCATCAGCTTGCAAGCATACTTCTGTTGTTCAACAGTTTGTACAGTTTGAGATAACAACTCCTTCAAGCTTCGATGATCCGTGCGTATAATAAATTTAGACCCCAACAAGTAATGTCTCCATCTCTTGACTAACTCTATCACTGCAAACAATTCCCTCACATAAGTGGAAGCAACCCTCATTCTAGGATCCAATTTCTTGCTAAAATAAGTAATGGGATGGCTGTTTTGTTGAAGCACCGCCCCTATACCAACAAAAGAAGCATTAGTTTCCACAATGAAAGGTCTAGAAAAATCAGGCAAAATTAATACTGGTGTTGAAGACATAGCCTCTTTCAGCTTCACAAAAGCCTTCTCAGATGCCTCACTCCAATTAAATGAGTTTTCCTTCAACATATCAGTCAAAGGAGCAGCTATTGAAGCATACTACCTAACAAACCTTATGTAATATCCAGTGAGCCCAATAAACCCCCTTAATTGCTTAACATTCTTCAGTTGTGGCCAATGTATCATAGCATAATTTTTTTTTGGATCCACCTTTACTCCCTCTCCAGAAACCAAGTGACCAAGGTAGTCAATTTCAAGCAATGCGAAGCTACACTTACTAAGCTTTATCTTGAATTGGTTATCCTGCAAACAGCTCAAAGCAATAGTAAGATGTTTGTAATGATCTCCCATTGATTCACTATATATTAGGATGTCATCAAAGAAAACTATAATGAATTTCCGAAGGAAAGGCTTAAACATGTTGTTCATGGCAACTTGAAAAGTTGAGGGGGAATTAGTCAAGCCAAAAGGCATTACTAAAAACTCATAATGCCCCTCATGAGTTCAAAAAGCAGTTTTAGGAGTATCTTCAGGCACCAAAAGAATTTGATGGTAGCCACTTCTTAAGTCAAGTTTAGAAAAAAAAATTGCTCCTTTGAGTTCATCTAACAGCTCATCTATGTTGGGTAATGGAAATCGGTCCCGAATTGTGATGTTATTTAGAGCCCTGTAATCTATACACACCCTCCAAGTATTATCATGCTTCTTCACAAGTAACACAGGGAGGGAAATGGACTCCTACTTTCCTTAATGAAACCCAAGGCCAACAAATTAGAAACCTGTTTTTCAATCTCTTCCTTCTGGTGATGAGCATATCTATATGGTTTGACATTTACTGGTTTGGCTCCTTCGGTTAAATGGATGGCATGATCATAATTTCTAGGGGTTGGTAGCCCTTTTGGCAGTTGGAATACTGACTGAAATTGCAACAGAAGATCCCATACAGCCTCTGGAACCTTTGGTTTCATTTCCAATAATTCGGGTGCCTCATCCTGAACCTGATTTCCATCCAAATATAAGCAACTTTGATCATTAGTTACCACTGCTTTGTCAAACTGTTCTCCGTGTAAAACTACTATGCCAATCTTTGACATGAACTCCATCAACATTTCTACATAATCATGCAAGACTCTCCCCAATTCACTCAGCCAAGTTATTCCCAAAATAATTCTCAAGTTGTTTAACTCAATTACCCACAAATCCACTGAAAAGGCAAATCCTTGAATGTTCAATGGTACCTCCAAGCATTTCCTATCACAAATCAAAAATTCTCCATTCCCCAAAAATACTCTCATTTTAGGAACCTTTATAGTGGATAATCCAGCCACATCTACCAAGTGTTTTAGAATGAAATTATGGGAGCTACTCGAATCTACAAGAACAGAAACTAACCTTCCCTTGAACTCCACCTTAAACTGTATTGCTCTGGGGTTTCTATCACCTTCCAATGAATGCAAAGCAGCTTCGTGAGTTATGTGAGGCTCCTCGATGGACAATTGTGGTTGCCATACAATCTGCTCATCTCCATACACTGGTATCTCCTCAGAATCACCCAGCATAAAAAATAGTTTCCCTTTGCACCTATGTCGAGAGGTCCACTTTTCATCACTGGTGTAGCAAATTCCCATATCTTTTTTTTGTAACTCTTCATAAGATGATTTCCTGTAAGGTACCGTGGATGGTAAAGAGGGAACAACTAGTTTTGGAGTCTGAACAATTGCATTCAGAGGTTGAGGTTGCTCCACCGTTGTAAGAATTCTTAGTGAACATCCACTTAGTACTTGAGGATGAGAAGGACGAACGTAACTCCACAAAATGTGCATCATATGTGATAGCCAATTGCATGGCCTGATGGAGTGACGTAGGTGTGGGGAGTCGGATAGCTCTTCTTAAATCAGGAATTAAACCAGAAACAAAGAAACACATCAGTACCTCATCAGAAAAATCGGTGACCTGATTAATCAAAGCCTCAAAGTTCCGGATATAGTCACTGAGTGTACCATCTTGAGTCAACTTTGATAGCACTCCCCTCAAGTCTCGATATGTTTTCCCTCCAAATATGTGTCTAACAGCCAGCTTCAGTTCCTCAGATTGGATAGAACCCCATTGAACAGCCATTGGAACCATGGTCCTGCTAAACCCTCCATTTTCATTCCCGCCAATCGAACTTTGAGATTATCAGGTACCTGTTGTAACCCAAAATAAAACTCAGTACGCAAAATCCAACTATTTGGATCTGTTCCATTGAAAACCGGAAGCTCCATTCATTACCCCCCCCCCCCCCACACCCGTCAAACAAGAAGAAGAGAAAGAGAGAAGGAGAAGAGAAAAAGGAGAGGGAAACCCTAGCTCCCTCCATTCGTGATCTTTCTCATTGATTCCAAAGCCTAAATTGTAGAGAATCCTTCCCTCATCCCAAATCTTAGCTTATTTTTTAGTGAGAAGCTTTGTGGAGAGTAATCTCTCCCTCCAAAGATTTCGACCCTTTGATGATTTGAGGAGTTTTGTGGTATCTCCACCAATGGGAGTTTAGGAGACCTCTATTGCTTGGTTATGTGACCTATTGTGGTAAGTCTCCACTTCTCCAACCTTGTGTTCATGGAGTTTTCTAGAGGTTGAAGATGATGAATAGTGTTTTTTGGGGTTTTATGAGTTTAAGTTTGATGGAGGCTTGGTGCCTTTGTAAATGTTGCTAGGAACGATAAATAAACGGTAGAAATGAGTTTATAGTGTTATTTTATTATGCTTTGATATTTGGAGAAATCTAGGCTTGGAACTATGGATTTCCTTGTATTGTTAGCATTGTTTGATTGTATTCCTTGTGTTGTTAGGATTGAGGCAAGAGGACCAAGTGGAGTGACCAACCCTTGTGGTTGTGAGCAATTGAGGAAAGTTCAAGAGCAAGGTAAACCTTTGGACCTTGGGGTTGATCCCCTTGAATGTTCCACCATACTCCATTGAGGAGGAATGGTTCATGAGGTGTGATATGTAATGATGATAGTTGTTGTATGCTCATGCATTGAAAAATATTATGATTGCTTAATGATAATTGATAGATGTAAATATTGATTGAGGTAATGATTGAGGAATGGTTGATAGAATTAGGATGAGGATGATTGGTAGGAACTTCCCTTGGAAACAGCCCTATGTGGATCTCTCTTGGAGGTTCCTAGATTGAGAAAAGGACTTCTGTAACAGCCCGTTGTGCACCGGTATTGTTAACATTGACTATGATATTAAGCACAATTACAATCACATTAATTGAGTTAATTAAATTATGGGAAACTTTTTCCTTTTAGTACTTCCCCATTTTAAACAATTTACCATTTCCGTAACTAATCAAAACAACTCTGTAATTGTAAATGTAAAACTTGCGGAAGCATAAACTTACTGATATTCACTATCTTTCTTTTTACCAATTAATTTAAACTTATCTTTTGACTCTCATCTCTTACCATGTTATAGCTCTCTTCATAAGCTACGCGTGGTTTCAAACCGCGCACAATTCGGAGCTCTGTAAACCAAGTTATGCCATTTATTTCAGTCTAGAAAAAAACCATTATTTTCGAGATTTGCACTGTGGTAATCGATTACCATTCCTGTGGTAATCGATTACCCAGAATTTTAAATGAGGAAGAAGCTACATTTCAGCTCCCCTGTTCTCAGGTAATCGATTACCAAGCATTGGTAATCGATTACTGAACTAGGTAATCGATTACCAATGCTCAGGTAATCGATTACTTTGTTCACATTGGCTCATTTTGCTTCCCCTGTTACATGGTAATCGATTACCAATGAAAGTTAATCGATTACTATACAGTAAAAATGACAGATGACAGCTTTTAATACACAAAAAGAGTAATGTAACTTACTCCTAACACCTTGATACTTAATATACACCTTACACAAGTTCTAATATAGGCCCTAGGCCCTTCCATCATGCATTTTCATTATATAACGCATCATTTACAATATTCTCAATATCATGGCCATTGTACACATCAAATGGTTCATTTACAACCCAATTCTCTAATTGCTTTCAAGTACAAAATAGGTGGCCATGGACCCATGCTCACTCCAATTCTCCATATATAACAAGAGGCATATACATATACATCAACTTCAAAAGACTTTAATATTGTAATGAAATACAAAACATGGCACATGTTCATAACCTAGGTACAAATACTACTCTATGCTATGTGCATGAAATGGAATCCTTCAATATGTCATGCCCTCCAAATGCACCTCATGCTCAACTCATCCATGCTCAGCATGACCTGAAATGATGTCCCCAAACGCGGGATGAGATATACAAATATATCTCAGTAAGACAAGGGTCCTAGAGGTTTCTCCACCCCATGGCTCACTCAATGTGCAACAATAACATTATGTAAAAATGCATAACATACAATATCACAAACAACTGGGCACAATCCAAGAACATCCACATCAGGATTCCGTTCAAGGACCCCATCGTATAACTCCCAGAATCTTCCTGGTGCCTCTCCCATGGTTGAGACGACCCCATGGCAAAACCCAATTGGAACTCCTCATGAGCCCTATCCAGCGGAAGTCCCACATTTGGATCATCCTGGTACGCTCCCAGAGTCGGCCCCACGGCAAAACCCGACCGGAATCCCCAGCGGAATATCCAGCGGAAGTCCAACATTTGGATCATCCTGGTACCGCTCCCAGAGTCGGCCCCACGGCAAAACCCGACCGGAATCCCCAGCGGAAATCCAAACCAACACATATCTACTGGCCAGAGATCAAACAATTTACACACAACATGCTCCAAGTATGTCACACAATCAAGCAATAATGCATGAAAATACATATTCACACAATCTCCAATGACACAAAATCCAACCACAACCTTCCACTAGATGTGGTGGAGCACACAAGGGACTAAACCCAAGTTCCAAAGGTTTACCTCAACTCCGAAGCCAATGCTCCATACGTAAGCTCCAAGCTTAATCCGCTTCCATAGCGTCCGTGAGAGGCAACCTGAATGATCAACAATCATGATCATCAATCAATTCCAAGACAACAATTCAATTTCAAACTACTCATACCCAAACTCATTCACTTAGGCCAAAGGGTTATTTACACTTATGGTTCCTTATACATCATTATAGACCAATTTACCATATAGTCAATACATCCAACATTCTTTCACTTCCACAACATCATACCAACCTATTATCCATTTAAACACCACTTTTATATCATCAAATCAACCATGCAACCTCAACTACACAATTTTTACATCATTTTTTTTCTTACAATTCAAATTCTTCAAGAAGCATGCCCCAAGGCTTTTCAATTCAATTCAACACTCATACTCATCATATAATCATATTACCATATCATACAACAACTCTCCACATAATTCTCACACAATTCAACTTCACCATTTCATGACCTTCAAACTTTCTTAGTTATAAAATCCACATTTTTCCTCAATAACTTTTATTGCATTTATAGCTAATACACATTATTCTAAGACACATTCATGTACAAACTTTTCCCAATTGAGCTCTCTAAACACATCAATCAACTAAGCCCTCTTTAGGGTTCATAATTCAAATCCTATGATTCATCCATTTAAATACAAAGAAACTCACCCATATGCAAGGCACAATGCTCCTCCTAAACATACTCCACCATTGGAGCACCTAGAAGCTCCATGAACACAGATCTACAAGCTTGAGCCGCAGCCATGGAGGGGAGATTTTGCAAAGCAGAGGTAGATTCAAGGCTTGCCACTAGTACCAATGTGTTTAGAAGGCCATTTTCATCAAGTTTTAACACAAACTTTGCTAGATTTGGTGGAGAAATGAGTGGTTTATGAATCAAAGAAAAATAAAAGGGGAAAGGCAAAGGGAGGGCTGCTGCGCACGGGAGAAGGAGGAGAAAGAGAGAGAAGACCGTGGGGAAAAGGGAAAAGTGAGGGAATTAAGTGGATTTGAGTGGGGGCGGGTCCCACACGCAATTTAACTTTAATCAATCACCTAATTCCGATCACAAATTCATAATCTACATATTTTTCTAGTTCATGACATATTTTTATTTCCTCAAAATACTCATAAAAATCTCACTCTTATCGGTACAATTATACCGCAGTATTTTTACACCGGAAAAATCACTATTCATCAAAATTTCAAAACTTACCTATTTACTCAGTTTTTCGTCCTAAATCCATTTCCGGCATTATTTTTATCATTTGAGTTCTCCTACTCCATTTTTCATGCCTCGATTTACGGTTTTAGCAATTTACCATTTTGCCCTTGGTACAAATTTTGACCCTAATTTCAATATTTTCACTAATCCTTCCCTTTTGACCCACATTATATCATATAAATTCATATTCAAATTTACGAGGTGTTATAACTTCCCTTGGAAACAGCCCTATGTAGATCTCCATGTGGTAAGAGCCTAAGAGAAACAGCCCTTTGAGGATATCTCTTGGAAGTCCATATAATGGTTATTGATAAGAATGTGTTGAACTGTTATGATTATGTGCACATCGAAAGTGATCCTTAGGGTGGAGTGATCTCAAAGGACCCCTGATTTACTCTGATATATTCGTATATCTCACCCCGTGTTGTGGGGCATCATTTCAGGTACTGATAGAGGTGAGGTTGATCGAGGCAAGAAGCATGAGTAGATTGTACCTGATAGCTGGATATTTTGAGTTGCATGCCATTTAGAATTTCTATATGTATATTTTGATGCTACATGATGTATTTTGGAGGACTTAGTGCATGATCATTGTAGTAGTAATTGGTATCTGGTGCATGGTTACTTGCTTTGATCATGTTCCTTTTATAGCTAAGTCCTTTGGCATGTATATGAAATTGTAGGAACAATGATGTAATTGAGCCCTTGATGAGTTGTAATTAATGGAGATATATGTATGATGAAATGGTATGCACCCTTCTCTTAGTGTACGAGTACCTTGTAAGATTAGAATTCATGTATTGGAAGGATTATATGATGTCAATTAGGTGAAAGAGGACCATTGATTGGAAAATCCAAGTAAAAGTAAAGACATCCTGTCATGTTGTCCATTTTTCTTATCCCATATGATAGACATTCTTCTTAGCTTTCCATAGAGACCAAGATTGTGTAATTTGGGTGAGTATAGCTCAAGTTATGGGGAGAACATCATAGGTAGGTCAAAATACCCTCTTTTGACACCCAACCCCTGTTGTGTGGCGCTATGGGCGTCAAACTGGCGCTGCTGGAGCCAGTCACCAAAAAATGGCAGCAAGGTTGGCGCTAAGGGCGCCACTGTGGCGCTAGGAGCGCCGCCCTCCCTGTGTTTTGCGCATCAGTGGCACTGATAGCTTGGGACTGGCGCTATCAGCGTAGAGGGTCCTGATGGTTCAACACCTGATTCCTTAGAAAATGCGTAACTTGGGCTGCGGTGCTCCGATTTGAGCGCGGTTTGAACCCACGTGTAGGTAATAAAGATTCCTATAATATTTTGGGGAAATTGAGACCATAAAGGCATTATAGGGATTTTTTAAGTAAACAAGGAGTGGATACGTATAGTGTTTAAGAACAATAAAGTTGTGTTTAAGCCTTGGTGGTCTAAGGAGACTACTTGGCACCATATGGTAGCAATGTTGGTCGAAGTAAGATTTAAAATAAGTTTTCCACAGGTATTTTAATTCATAATCACCTTTTGGGAATCGGTTTTAATCACGGAATGTATTTTAAACAAAAGCGTTTATAAATAAAAAGCTAAAAGTTTATCTGTGTTTTAATTCAATCTTGTGATTGTAACTGCGCTTAATGCTTTACGTAATGATAACAAACCGGTTCTAGAATGGGGTGTTACATTCTATGGTATCAGAGAAGTTTCTCAGGGAAACTTGTAGATTGATGTTATGTTTGCTTAGTGTTTAATGCTTAGTCATTGTTTTAGGCTATGTAGCACCGATACTGACACGGGACACGTGACACGATACGACACGACACTCCGACACGTTAATTCTAAAAAATGTTAGAACTTGTAATATAACATGTAGTGTATATTATATTTAATATTCAATAATTTAACAAAAAATGAATATAAACTTGTAATATTCATAAATTTTGCAAAAAAACATAAGACATCCCAAATATTTATATTAAACTCAATAAAATGGTAATCGTAATCCAATGAATCTAATAGTTGGAACTAAAAACTCAACGCAACACAACCTTTAAATATTTTTTTGAATTTCTATAACGGGTGTCGAAGTGTCGGGGAGTGTAATGCTTCGGGAAGTGTCGGACACGACACGTCAGGGTTTTTGAAGTGTCGGTGCTTCATAGGTTTTAGGCACTCTTTATGATTATTGCATTTATGATCACGGAGTGTGGGCCTGATCAACTCATTTTTTTGTGTAACATGTGTAGTTTCATGATGAGGTCCCGAACATCAATGAGGCATCGAATGCCAATGCTCAGCCAGATCCTATTTTGGCTGCTTTTCTTAGGCCCCGAAGTGGCCGTGGGGCAACTGGCGGGCAGTCGGATCCCATGGCTAAAACTCTTGCAGCTGTGCAAAGAGAGTTGACTGTTAGTTAGCAAGCCAATGAGAATTTGATGAAGGCAAATGAAGACTCGCGGAATGCTATGGCCGAGATGATGAACGAGTTGAGGACATTGAGGGGTGCTAGACCTGCTAACCGACAACCCACTCCTCCTTCTCACACTGCCACGCCTACTCCACCTATTCTGCAGGAAGAGGATGAAGCAGATAATAATGACGGTGAGGCCAGTCACCATTCTGATAGTCATAGCCATCACACTGAGGTCCGTCAACAACGTGTTGAGCCTGTTGATGAACATGAAGCTGAAGAAAGACGATTGATGGCTTTTAGAAAACATAAACCTTCTTTCAGTGGAGGCTACGACCCGTTGGTGGCGAAAAAATGGCTCCAAGCTATGGAGAAGATCTTCAGGGTGATGAGATGCTCGGATGCAATGAAGTTAGTCTATTTTGTGTATATGCTGGAAGGTGAAGCTGAAGATTTGTGGACGAATACAGTGCAACCATTAGAAGCTAAAGGCCGGGAAATCACCTGGCTGTTGTTCGAGACGTTGTTCTTGGACAACTACTTCCCTAGGGAGGCTAGGGAATAGAAGCAGAATGAGTACAATGACCTAAAGTAAGGGTCGATGTCAATTGACCAATATTTTGTCAAGATCAATGAATTGGTGAAATATGCTAACTATGGGAGAGCCTTACCTACTCCGGCCGAGATGACCTCTAAGTTTTAATGGGTTCTAAATGAGAAAATGTCTCGAAAGATGTCTAATTGTGACATCCGAGAGTTTAGTAGATTTGTGAACCAGTGCCGAAAGGTGGAAGAAGTATACAATGTTTCCAAGATCAAAAAGCCTTATGAGGCACAAGCATCTGGTGCTAGTGGAGCAACTGGCCCTACTTCGGAAAAGAGTACGAAAATGGATGAAAAGAAGAAATTACGAGCGAGATAATCGGAGGAAAAGTTTAAGAGAAGCGGGAGTCAACAAAGTTGGGATCACGAATGACCCCATGTGCCCAAGTGTGACAATTGTGGCAGGCATCCCAAGGGCGTTTGTTTGATGGGCCAAAACTTATGTTTCAAGTGTGGTTGACCTGGTCACTATGCGAGGGATTGTCCCCATATCGTGGGACGAGTTGCTCATGTGCAAGTGACCTCTGATCCTTCAGGAGCGGCATATGTTAGCACTTCGACCCAACCCCAGTTAGAGAGTTCCCATACTTGACGGAAGGTATGATGCATGTAGATTAATATGACATGCATAGTTTATTGAGGTTGGAGCAACATATACTTAGACTGTGGACTCAATTATGATTGTGTGATTACTTATGTCTAGTAATTAAAGACTAGGCTATGCATAGATTGCTAAAAGATGATAAGTTGTATGCATTGACCTTTCCATGGAAGTGGTAGTATTACCTCCATGAGGATAGTATCCTATGAGATTGAGAATTCTCATTGAAGGTCTATATTGAGGGGAACTTCCCTTGGAGTTAGCCTTCGGGACCTCCTTGTGGTCAGATACCTAAGAGAAACAACCCATAGTGGATCTCTCTTGGAAGTTCCATCAGATGAGATTTTGTATAAGGTTATTAGTAGGACCGTAGAAGGTCAGGGTTAAATATCAAGTGAATAAGTATGACCCTTGAGGAAAATAAAAAGATAAAAGTGCTTGAATATATTAGTATCACCTAATTATAAAACAAAGAGTGAATTATGAATGAAAGATTCCATCTTGTGATAAGATGATAAGGAAAAGAGGAAGTAATGAACACGGTAACTTCGTGAGCACAAGAAGAGTTCTCCGATAAATCCCTAGTTGATTAGATGAGTAGTTCTGTTGATTTTGAGGACAAAATCGCTTAAAAGGTGGGGTGAATATAACATCCCCAATTTAAGAATTTAATTAATTACTTTTAATTAAATAATTAAGCATGTATTAGTGAGTAAAATTAAGAAGAAGGCTTAATTAAGTGAGTTGGGGTCACTTTTGAGGTAAAAAGTGTACTCAGTGAAAATTAAGGGGTATAATTGGGTGTAGGCAAAAGTACCCAAAATATAAAAATGAAAGTGAAAATATTCCTAGAAAAATATTCCAGACTTTTGGGTAAAGTTTGGTAATTAATGGAGTTGAATAGATAGATGAACCAATACTCACTTAACCTGTGTTAAGTGGCAAGCCACTTAAAGAACCCATATTCCCCTCCCCAACCCGTCGCAGCAAAAAAAAGAAGAAAAAGAAAGAAGAGAGAAGAAGAGAGGAAGAAGAGAAGGAGAAGAAGGGATAAGGGAAAAACCCTAGATTCATCATTTCTCAACCTTTTCCATTGATTCAAAAGCCTAAACCACTTAGATTCTTCCCCTCATCCTTAATCCTAGCTTGGTTCTTAGTGGGGAGTAGTGTGGTGTGAGATTTCTCCTCCCCTAAATCCGACCCATATGAAAAGTTGAGGGATTTGTTGGCTTCTACCTCCATGGAAGCTTGAGGAACAATCATTCCTTGTTGTGTGATCCATTGTGGTGAGTTTTCCACTCTCTTTGACACAAATTCCTTGGGTTTTGCATGATTTAGGTTTTGATGAATAGTGTTTTAGGGTTTTATGTTAATGTGAGTAGATTGGCTATGTTCAAGAAGGATTGAGACTTAGTGTATGTTATGGAAAATGATAGAAATGATAAATAAACGGTAGAAATGAGTTTAGATTGTCATTTTGGTAAAGTTTGTTATTTGAGTAAATTATGCTTGGAAATTAAGGATATTCTTGAATGGTAAGCCATTGTTTGATTATAAAATTGATTGTGTTCCTTGTATTAATAGGATTGAGGCAAGAGAACCAAGTGGAGTGACCAACCCTTGTGGTTGTGCGCAATTGAGGAGAGTTCAAGAGCAAGGTAAACCTTTGGACCTTGGGGTTGATCCCATTGAGTGTTCCACCATACTCCGTTGAGGAGAAATGGTTTTTGAGATGTGATATATAATTATGATAGTAATTGTATGCTCATGCATTGATTCATGCTTTGATACATGTTATGATTGATTCATGATTATTGGTTGATGTTGATTGTTGAAGAGTCATTGAGGAATGGTTATAGAGGTAGAAAATAATGAATGAGGTAATGGTTGAGGATTGTGATTGAGGTTATGACTGATAGTATTATGATGAGGATGATTGGTAGGAACTTCCCTTGGAAACAGCCCTATGTGGATCTCCATGTGGTTAGAGCCTAAGAGAAACAGCCCTATGTGGATCTCTCTTGGAGGTTCCTAGGTTGAGGTTAAGGACTTCCCTTGGAAACAGCCCTATGTGGATCTCCATGTGGTAAGAGCCTAAGAGAAACAGCCCTTTGAGGATCTCTCTTGGAAGTCCATATAATGGTTATTGATAAGAATGTGTTGAACTGTTATGATTATGTGCACATCGAAAGTGAACCTTAGGGTGGAGTGATCTCCAAGGACCCCTGGTTTACTGTGATATATTCGTATATCTCACCCCGTGTTGTGGGGCATCATTTCAGGTACTGATAGAGGTGAGGTTGATCGAAGCAAGAAGCATGAGTAGATTGTACCTGATAGCTTGACATTTTGAGTTGCATGCCATTTAGAATTGCTATATGTATATTTTGATGTCACATGATGTATTTTGGAGGACTTAGTGCATGATCATTGTAGTAGTAATTGGTATCTGGTACATGGTTACTTGCTTTGATCATGTTCCTTTTGTAGCTAAGTCCTTTGGCATGTATATGAAATTTGTAAGGACAATGATGTAATTGAGACCTGATGATGTTGTAATGTTGTAATTAATGAAGATATATGTAAGATGAAATGGTATGCATGCCCTTCTTAGTGTATGAGTGTCTTTAAAGACTAGAATTTATGTAGTGAAAGGGATTATATGATGTCAAATAGGTGAAGGAAGACCTTTAGGTAGGAAAACCAATTAAAAACAAAGATACCCTATCTTGTTGTCCAGATTTCGTATCCTATACGATAGATTTGGACCTTTGTGTCTTGATGGAAGTTGTCGATATGTTTCTTAGCTTTCCATAGAGACCAAGATTGTGTAATTTGGATAAGTATAACTAAAGTTATGGTTAAAACACCACAGGCAGGTCAAATTGCCCTGTTTTGGTGCTTGCTCCTGACTGCCCACGCTATGAGCGTGAGATTCACGCTAGGAGCGTCAACCTTTCTGACTGCCCACGCTATGAGCGTGAGATCCACGCTATGAGCGTGGGGGTCCTGGGGAATTCAGCATTCCATTTCGTAAAAATCTCATAACTTGGGCTACGGTGCTCCGATTTGAGCGCGGTTTGAACCCACGCGTAGCTAATGAAAAATCCTATAATATATTAGAAGAATCGAGACCATAAGAGTAATATAGTAATTTCTTAAATAAATAAAGAGTGGATATGTTTAGTGTTTAAAAGCAATAAAAAGTGAGTTTTATGCCTTAGTGGTCTAAGGGGACTACTTGGCACACCATAGTAGTAATGTTTGGTCTGATGAAATGAGTGTATGGTATTAAGCTTGAATTACTTTATTCCGCAATGTAATATGGTTATGGTCACGCAATTGGGTAATTTAAATTCGGCTTGGTTTTAAAAGAAAAATTTAACCGCATTTTAATTGAACCAATGTGATTGTAACTGCGCTTAATATCATAAGTCGATGTTAACAAACCGGTTCTAGAACGGGGTGTTACAACTATAATAGCCCTAGCCTAATTAATTAGTTAATTACATGTGATTAAATAATTAAACATGTATTATCGAGTAAAATTAAGTATAGGGCCTAATTAAGTGAATTGGGGTCAACTTTTGAGGTAAGAAGTGTACTCAGTAAAAATTAAGGGGTATAAATAGGTGTAGGCAAAAGAACCCAAAATATAAAAATGAAAGTCAAAATATTCTTAGAAAAATATTTAAGACCTTTGGGTAAAGTTTGGTGGTGAATGGAGTTGAATAGATAGATGAGTTAATACTCGCTTAAAGTCACTTAACATAAGTTAAGTGACCAAAGCAATTAAAGGATTCCATTTCCCCCCATGTCCATCGACCAAACCAGAAAAAGAGAGAAGGAGAAGAGAAAATATGAGGGAAACCCTATCTCCCTCAAATCTTAACTTTTTTCCTTGATTCCAAAGCCTAAATCACTCCAAATCTTCTCCTCTTTCATTATCCTAACTTAGTTTTGAGTGAGAACCATTGAGGGGTGAGATTTTTTTGTTGAAAGTGGCAAAAATTTGGGTTTGGAGAAGCTTGAGGGGGAGTCTACCATTCTTGTGGTTTGGAACTCATCCACTGGACCATTGTGGTTGTGATTGTGGTAAGAAACCCTCATCTCTTTCATATTTTGTTAAGTTGGAAATTTTAGGGTTTTATGATGATTGTGAGTAGATTGGCTATGTTCAAGGAGGATTGAGGCTTAGTGTATGTTGTGAAAAATGCTAGGAATGACATTTAATCGGTGAAAACGAGCTTAGATAGTTATATGATTATGCTTTGAAAAATTGCAAGATTATATAATTGATTGTGGTTTTTCTTGCATTGGTAAAAAATGGTTTGGTTTGGTTGGATATTGATTGTGTCCATGCGATGGCTAGGATTGAGGCAATTGGACCACCCTTGAGTGACCAACCATTGGATGGTGCTATGGAGCTTGATTAGCTCATTGGAATAGGTAAGTTCATGCCTTAATTGGGATATGAATGGAATTGTGTGGTTTTTTGAGTGTGATGTATTTATGTCAAATTGATGGATTTCACACTCTTGAATAGGGTGTATTGGTGATTGGAAGGAATTACCAAGTCCCAAGAAGGATTGGTTTGGACAAGTGGGCTAGAAGAAAGCTTGCAAGGAAAGGAAGCATCAAGAGGTAAACCTTGGGTCTTGGAGGTTACTCCCTCTTGTTGTTCCAACATTGCTTTTATGGAAGTGATGGTTAATAAATGGATGATTGAGTGGTAAAGTTAGTATTATGGTATGTTTGCATTCATATAATATTGTTGTGTCATTGGAGAAAGGGCCAATGGACAAGCACTAGGGGCAAGGTTGCATGCTTAGTGGAAAGGACTAAGATGCAACTGAAGCGTGTGCGATGATTTGATTGTTTAATTCTCTGGCCATTGAAATGCATGAGTATGTTGTTGTTAAATCATTACTGTTATTGCCTCTGGATATATGATGTAGTTCATGCCATGTGTATACTAACCCTTCATGTAGGAAGTGAACTCTGGGGTTGGAGCAATTCTCCAAGAACACTGGGTTTATTGAGTTTTATCTCACCCCGTCTGGGGAATGCTATTTCAGGTGCTAGCAGAGATGATACTGGGCGAGGCAAAGGCCACAAGTAGCTTGCAGACCGATGATGATTGATATATTTTGATGCATTAGTTATAGATGAATGCAAGTAGGACTTAGAAGTTGATCATTGATGTTGTATCTCCTTGGTGGGACTTTGATCACTTGTTATTTCTAAGTCTTTGGTATGTAATCATTTTGATACATATTGATGTAATTAAGCCGCTTTTGATATCATGTGAGCCTTGAAATGGCAAGAATCATGCATGGAAATTGTTATATAATGTCTATTAGGTGAAGTGAGACCTTTCGGGGTTGAGAATTAATGTGAATTTAGGGATATTATGGCTTGTGGTCCATTTTTCATATCCAATATGATAGATTTGGACCCTGTGTCTTAATAGAAGTTGTAGATCTTTTTCTTAGCTTTCCAACGAGATCAAGATTGCGTCAATCGGATGAGTATAACTCCAGTTAGAGGTAAAATACTAAGGCTAGGTGTAATCTCCAGAACTTTGGCGCACCTTGCGCCGTGACTAGCGCACTTCGCGCCATATTTCTGGAAAGCTTCTGTTTCTTGGCGCAAATCCCACCGGAATTGGCGCAAATCGCGCCATGAACAGTAGGTTCAGCACTCGTTTCGTAGAAAATTCATAATTTGGGCTACGGTGCTCCGATTTGAGCGCGGTTTGAACCTACGCATAGATAACGAAGAGATCTATAACATATTGGAAGATGAGAATCATATAAGTAGTATAAAATTTCTTAGGTGACTAAAAAGTGGAGGTGTTTAGTGTTGAACAACAACAAAAATGAGTTTTTAGCCTTGATGGTCTAAGGGAACTACATGGCACACTATGGTAGTAACGTATGTTCTGAATAAAACTTACAAAAAGGAATTTCACATATAGTTTAAGTTATGATCACATAATGAGAATTGTTTTAATTAAGGAATTGATTTTAAACAAAAACATTTATAAATAAAAAGGAAAAAGTTTATCCGTACATTAATTCAATTGTTGTGATTGTAACTGCGCTTAATGTCGTACGTGATGTTAACAAACCAGTTCTAGAACGGGGTGTTACACATAGAGTTGGACAAACATCATAAACACTCATAAGGGTTAATAAAAAATAAAATAGGACTAGAAAAAAATTCAATTATAGGTTTCAGTTGAATTACCTTGCACCTTTGGGGGAAGGTTTCCCACTTCCAATGCAGCTGCGTGCATCACAGAATTGTCACAAGAAAAATTGTCAAATTGCCAATGTAAGAAAGTGTAAAAAACAATTCAACCCAAAAGTTTAAGCTTTTAAGTGAAGGCCGATTGATTATTTACATGGTATCAAAGCCTTGATGTCACGGGTTTGATCCTCACCACCCCCCACTTTCTCCTATCGAATTTCTTAGCACAGGTAGGTGGACCTGTGCATTATCCACACTTCAAGCTCAGTGGGCTCTCATGTGAGGGGGCATGTTAGAGAAGTATATAAATCATTGATGGACCTTCACTTAAAAGCTTAAACTTTTAGGTTGAATTGGTTCTTTATATGGTATAAAAGTCTCGATGTCACATGTTCGATCCTCACCGCCCCCAACTTTCTCTTGTGGAATTTCTTAGCATAGGTAGATGGGCCTGTGCATTATCCACCCTTTAAGCCTAGTGGGCTCTCGTATGAGAGGTATGAGGAGGTGTGTTGGAGAAGTATATAAACAATTTATGGGCCTTCACTTAAAAACTTAAGTTTTTGGGTTGAATTGATTCTTTATAGAAAGCATTATCACAAACTAACAAAAACAACTATTGACTAAGCTCTATATAAACAGGTAAATCAGAAATAGAAAGAAATTTGGTTAAAGCAAATGCATGGACCGACCAAGAGCACACCTTACCAGATATTTATTTCTTGCAGCAGCAGGAGGATTACACTTTGCCTTTTTTTTTTTTTTTTTTGACACATTTCAAGGTCACAGCATAGAGCACCACATACATCTGCTAAGCACCGGCTTTGAATCTGGATTAAGCACAACTATCTCATTTCAGCTATTAGCTTTCTCTGATTTGTGTGGTGCTTTGATTCTTTAACTTGCCTTGGCATATTGATGCTCGGTCAATGATATGTGGTGCTCTATGCCATGTCACAGCATAGAGCACTACATACATCTGCTAAGCACCGGCTTTGAATCTGGATTAAGCACAACTATCTCATTTCAGCTATTAGCGCTACTACATGGCACATGCAGAGAAAGCTACCAAAATTTTCATATTTTGAGTTACTAATTTGAAAATTAGAAAGCCAACAACTTAAGCATCTTGCTGAAATATCAAAATGATATAAAATATCATTGACCGGCATCAATATGCCAAGGCAAGTTAAAGAATCAAAGCACCACACAAATTACTCCAATAATAAATATATCAGGCTGGACACGGTTCATAGTATAACCATGTTGAATCAGAAAGTGTGACATAAATGTAAAAATAGAGTTGATGAGCTTAATTGTTTGCCTTTTCTGAAGCTATCTAATAAGGGCAGGCCAAATTTGAGAAATGTAAGGTTTAATAGCATTATACTAAAAACTTTAAATGACAGTGTTAAACACATAAAATCGTTGTTCAGATGTACTTGAAGATTGTATATGTGTGTCAAATATGCCAAGCACCTTGGTCAGTTTATATCTCATTTGGTGCCTTTTGAAGGAAGGCCTGGAGTGCAAAAGGGCAGGAACATTTTGGGCTCTTTTGTACCCCGATGAAAAAAACATCTCAAATATCTGCATGTAGATTGGAAGGATGGGTGATCTGTTTAACTCAGCAAGCCGAGCGAGCAAGCGACATGTGTAAGGGAAAAAATGAGTCGCATCACTGGTCGACATTATTTCAAGCCTAGGAAAAAGGCTTGCTTCAAAAACAGATACAAGAGATAAGTCCCTCTCACAAACCTGCTTCACAGGAATGGCTACTGTCTCCGAGATAGTGATTGTAGAGGGATTTTTTGGATTTTCACAAATTTCACCAAGAAGAGAGGCCAAGTCCTCAATGCAAACTCAATCAACATCAACAGACATATCTGCAACCCCAAATGCTTCATAATACATTTCATTACATACTGATTCTGTTCAGACTCTTGGAGATTCAAGGCACTTAAAAGATTTTACATCAGCATCAGGAAAATTGGATTGACATTTGCTGAAGTATAATGCGCTCTACCCCCTACCGCCCAAATCCTTTACCAACAAGGGTTTTTGAATACAACTTGCAGCATTAGAATGAACAAAATTTGATTTTGCAGCAAGGGAATGAACCAAATCTGGAAAAAACTCCAACTCCACATGCTTCAATATTTTGAGTCCAGAATATTGTAAAAAGTTTGAGTGCACCATCCTTAAGTAAAGGAAACTCATTCACTTCAATTGCATGTACAGTTTTGCTACCAAAAATCCATGCAGGAACAAGACCCATGCTTAAAGTGATGAAAGCGATGACGATCCCTTACCACAATTTCACGATCAAATACTTTGGAGATTAACTTAACTACAGTGTGGCAATCATTACATATGCGCAAATTCTTCATTATTCTGATTGGAGTTGGTGAAGCAATAGTGATAAGCCCAAAGGCAACTGCAAGTTTTTCACTGTGCCTGAAAAGGGCAGTTTCCTTCTCTTCTTCGTCTATGTCTAGCGAAACCTCACTTGTAGTTGGTGCATAGCCCTCATTCTTTAATTTTGCAGCCACTACATCTAACATATGCTCGATATCATTTATCTGAGGGTGTATCTTATCTCCCGCCAGGAATTCATGAACTATTCCATTTGCTTCAATCATGCTACAACCAGGTGTCTTCACCACCCCATGTTGGGCCATTATTCCCCTAATTTCAAGAACATCACCCCAATTTCCTTTTGAAGCATATATATTTGACAACAATACATGGAAACCATCATGGTCAGGCTGAATCTGAATGAGTTTTCTTCCCACCCTCTCCCCCATTTCATTTTTATGGTGTTTACTACAAGCCCCAAGCAAAGCACCCCAAGTAGCAACATCAGGTGCCATTGGCATACTCTCAATCAGTTCCTCAGCTTCTTTAAGCAAACCTGCACGTCCTAAAAGATCAACCATGCATCCATAATGCTTAACATTTGGCTGTATCTTGTGTTCAAGGATCATGGAACTAAAGTAGTGGCGCCCCTCATCCACTAGGCCCATGTGCCGACAGGCCCCAAGAACTCCCATAAATGTTATCTCATTAGGAAGTGTCCGGGTTTTCTTCATATCTGCAAACATGTTAAGTGACTTTTCTACCAAACCATTCATTGCCAACCCAAGAATGAGAGCATTCCACGTAGAAACCCCCTTTTCCTCCATTGCATAGAAAACCTCCAATGCATTTTCCACACACCCACATTTCATATACATGTCTATAAGTGTCGTGCCCAGAATGACATTAACGTGAAATTTATTTTTACTTATATAAGCATGAATCCATTTGCCCAAGTCCAAAGCAGCCAGATGGGTGCACGCTGAGATGACACTCACTAAAGCAGTCTCGTCCGGCCTAATTCCATGAAGCTGCATTTTGTGGAACAAATCCAAAGACTCTGAGAAACATCCATGTTGAGCATAACCTGATATCATAGCACTCCAAGACACAACATCCTTCTCAGGCATGGAACAAAATAATTTCTCAGCATCTTCAATGGAACCACACCTCAAGTACCCAGAAATCATTGAGTTCCAAGATATCTGATCCACGAGGACACCATCGTTGAAAAGTCTTTGAGCATCCAATATCTTCCCACAACTCGAGTATAAATGTATCAAGGCGTTCTGAAGGCTAACATAATCTTCAATTCCAATTTTAGCAGCCAAGCCATGCACTGACTTCCCTGTCCGGACAATCAAGAGGCTTGTACAAGCAGAGATAGCACTAACCACGACCACCTCATCCACCATTACCCCATTTGCATTCATATCCACAAACATAACCAACGCTTCCTCATACATCTCATTCTGTTCATAACAAGAAACCATTGCACTCCAAGAAATCATATCCTTCTCCCTGATCTGATCAAAAACCCCACGTGCACGAACAACAAGACCCTTCCTTCCAAAAAGCACAATCATTGAGTTGGAAGCAATGGTGTTCCTCTCCGGCATCCGGTTATACACACATTCCGCTTCCTCTACATCCCCCACATGAACATACCCAGCCAAAATGGTATTCCAAGAAACTAAATCCCGAACAGGACTTTCCTCAAACACCTTACGCGCATTAATCATGTTCGCACAAACCGCATACAAATTCACCAACGTGTTCCGAACATAAACATCCGAATCAAAACCCAATTTCAGAACATGGGTGTGGAGCTGTTTTCCTTCAAATTCAGACAACCGGGCAGCGCAGGATCGAAGGAGAATTGGGTAGGTATAGTTATCAGGGTCAGCGTCCTTAACGAGGAACAACTTGTAAAAGCATAGAGCTTGGTGAGGAGAGTTTTGTGGCAGTTGCAAATGAGCACGCATCAAGGTGTTCCAAATGAACGTGTTGGGGTTGTGAAGGTGGTTGAATATTCGTAGTGAATAATCGAAGTGAACGAAAGTGGAGTTAACAGAGAAGTTGATGAGCCTGCTTGCGGCGAAAGTGTCTGTCATGAAGTTAGTGAGGATCATCTGAGAGAGAATCTGCTTGAATTGCTTCAGGCATTTGCATCGTTGCAACTTTGTCTCTAAGATACACAGGTTTATGCTTCTTCTCATGTTTAGGTTGCTACAACATGCCTTAACCCATTCAACTTCATATGTTTTTGTTCTCTAATTCTTCCATGTCTTTGGCCTGGACGAGGGACTGTAGAGTGCAAGAATTTACAGCCAGTTCTGCGTATGTTGATATTTGTAAAAGGGTTTTATAGTTATACAGTGGGAAGAGTGATTATGTTATCTTATAGAGATTTGTTTTGTGTGCCGAAGTTTTTTTGCTGCGGACCCTATAAAATAGTGTGAATGTAAGAAAATTTTTGTTGTCATATTAGATGATAGATGATAAACCTTTTATAAAAAATGATGAAACATAATCACATTAATTATTATTGTTTAAATTATTTGGATTATGATGAAATAAAATAAAACGCGATAGAGTAGATTCATTAAATTTATATTTTTACTCCTATTTGCGGGAGTGAATAAAATTACTTTTAATAAATTTATATATCTTATCATTTTTTTTTTACTTTCAACTTCATATAAAAGCTTATTATTGGGCTTGAATGATTGATGATGCATCAGATTCAGTCTATTTATGTTAAAAAATATTTACAAGAAAAGTGAAGGACAATAAGGATCGAGCGACACCGAGACTCTGATACCGTGTAAAGAATCAATTGAATCTAAAAAGTTAAGATAGTAAATGAGGTTATATTAATGATTTTATATATCTCTACAAAATGTTAAATGGAGCTCCATATTCGCCATTACATAATTAATATAAATGTAACATGTTTAATCAATGTTCTCCATTTCGAATCTGAAATATACAATTATGATTTTATCCGACACGAATTGAAATTACTTGAATAATAGATGAATCATTAGAGAAATATAAAAAAAAAAAAAATTATATGAGTATTGATTATAATATTATTAAACTTAGGGTGCACATGACAACCTTACCGAAATCAATTCTTTTTTAATTTATGTACCCGGGAACAAAAATGAATAGAAATCTCGTTTGATAAAATCGGTTTATTTTTTTGTTCCCGGGATGAACCGGATTAAGTTTTGTGCTGGGGAACAGAAAAAAGAATCAGAAGATTTCTGCTTTTTTATTTCCGGACACAAAATGAGAAACACGTATCTCTCTTAATCACTCCTCATCTCTACCATCATCACCACTACCACCACCACCATCCCAAAACGACCACCGTCATCATCGTCGTTGCTGCTGTCGTACCACTAGTGTTGTCGTGACCACCTCCACCACCACGATGTCACCGCCACCATCACCATCACCACCACCTCCACCACCAAAACTATCACCGCTTCAACCACCACCACCACTACCGCCATCAACCACAACCACCACCATCATCGCAACCACTGCCGCCACCATCGCCATCATCATGCCACTGCCACCATCGCCACCACTACCACCACCACAACGCCACCGCTACTATCACCACCACTGTTACAACCACCATTATCTTTGCTGCAGCCACCACCGACACCGCCACCGCCGCCAACCACCACCACCATCGTCACAGTCATTATTGTCACCACCATTACACCACTCCCGCCACTACCATCACCACCACCGCCACCATCACCACCACCACCACTATCACCTACTACCACCGTCACCGCGGCAGCCACTACCACCACCACCACCATCTCCTTGATGCCATCACAACCACTGTAACAGCCCGTGTTAACCCGGATTGTTTACATACTATCGTATTAAGCCACGCTTAATTAAAATGCGGAATAACTTTTTCTTTAATCTAATTATGACGTCATTAACCTTAGCCAACTTGATTACTTAATCAATTTCACAAAATACTGCCTGTATGTAAATTGCAAGACAAGTAACTGCAGTACCTCATATATTTAAATAATAAGTGAGTATCTAAAGCCACAGGACTACAACACATAGCCTGGGTCAAAATCCTGATACTTTAATTACAACTTAATAAAAAGACAATAACAAGTCTGTGTGGCATGGACAAACCCCATGCTCACCAAATAAGGCAACAATGCCCAAAAACAGTCTCAACATAATATCATAATCAAAGCGGGAAAACATAACAGCAGTCAACATCCAGCATGTCAGCATATCATAAATATCAACTCAGCTCTGTCCTCCTGCCACCTGAGCCCTCAACATTACCTGATCCTGAAATAAGCGTCCCCAAACGTGGGGTGAGATCTCTAAACAAGAAATCTCAGTAAGACAAGGGATCCTCAAGGATCTTCCACCCCAAGCTCACTTACATGTGTAATATAAGTTCAAAAACAGTATTTACAATATAAGTTCCAAAACTATGCGATGCAGCAGATAATCATGCCATGTGTGTTTATCAAATCTACTGGCCAGAGAAATGCAGGAATACGTCTATACCCACATGAGTACAAGGAACACCGCTTGCACCTCACCTACAGCCTCACCATCTTGTATGTACTACATACTCAGGCTTACCGTATAGGTGGACACCACATGCATATCATAAAAGCACATTGCATATAATAGCTCAACAGCATTTCCAAAACATCAAAGCATGTAACACAGCATGCATAAACCACATCCCCATGGGACATGGTGGAACCACAAAATGGCTAAACCGAGGACACGAAAGCTTACCTTGCAAGCTAGCTATCCAAGTCAAGAGTCCAACCACTCACAAGTCCAAACACAGCAGTATCACAATCTGATATGGACTGATAATATATCATTAATTATGCATCACAAGCATATAAGTTAAAGACTACGTCTTTCCTTTACGTTTTACGTCTTAAGGCTTCCAACAAAGCCATAAGCCCTTAATCATGTGATTCTGACTTGGTTCATTAATTGCAGAAGTTCAACTTTATTAATCTAGGGTCCATAAACTCCCAATAGCTTACTGTTCGCACAGCACAACTACTTTTCTGCGAAAACCCAGAATATCCGGATATTACAAGGGACATATCCGGATATGCCATATCCGGATATCATACTGACCATATCCGGATATACCATATCCGGATACCCAGATCCCACATCCGAATATGCATATCCGGATACCATATCCGGATACTGATATCTGGATATCTGTTCGACAAATATCCGGATATCTCACGACAGAATGCAGTTTCTGCATTTCGTGAGTATCCAGTCCAAAGGTTCAACTTTTAACCGATTATAGGCACTTAAACATGCATTTCTAGGTGTGTTTAACCTACCCCACCCTTAAGTTATCAACTTAGCTCAATACATGCATCAAGGTTCCATTTTTAAGCATTTAAACTAGGATCATGGTTGGTATAACTTACCAAAGCTCAAAAACAGAATGGACAGTGCTCTTGGAGCTCTCCACAGCTCCACTACTCAGACCACACAAAGGTGTGCGAAAATGGTGCTCAAGACTTGATCTTTCCACTTAAAGGTTGTTTCTTTAAGCAACAAAACACTCACACCAAGCTCATACCACTCAACAACACAAAACAGCCCCCTCCTCACACAACACAGAAGCTGGATGATCACACACACACAGCTTCCTTTCACCCTCACAAAGGTCCCTCACAAGTGTTTACAAGGAGAAAGGTGAAGAGAATCAAGAAAAGAGGTAACTTGGCTCAAGGAATGGAGAGGAAGAGCAAGGAGAAGAAGTGTGTTCAGCCTCCTCCCAAAAACTCACGTAGACAATATGGTTATTTAGGGTTTTGTGCCCAATTAATGACTATATAGGCAATTGGCCACTTAAGCGCAGTATTAGCCTTAATAGAAACGCAAAAGATCTTGATCCCAAACTTTGAAATCTAGACCTAGACATTTTTTAAAGATTTTTCATATTTTTATTTTATTTTTCGGAGCACCTTTCCGGTACGCACTTTTCCATAGCCAGTATCAGTTCTGGCATCGGATTACCTTATTTTGACTTGAAGCTCGTTTTACAAGTCCTACATAATATTCTAGTAATCATCATGCATTCGTTATAATTTTCCGGGATACTTTTCCGGTACGCATTTATACCGGGTAGCAGAACCGGTATCTGCGCTTTTCTTCCGAAAAGCGACTTTCAGCATTTTTACTCACTCAGTATGATTATTTAAGCCTAATAATAATTATTAATTTCAATTATGAAATCATTTCCTAATTATCATAATTAATTCACTAATTACCTTAATTAACGGTGCGGGTTCTTACAACCACCACCACCACCACCACTGTAACACCTCGTATATATCCGGTTTGTTAACATGTCATCGTATTAAGCTACGCTTAATTAAACTGCGGAATATTTTTTTCTTTAATTAAATTATGACGTCATTATACTTAGCCAAGTTGATGACTTATTCATTTTATAAAAACATCGCCTGTATGTAATTGCAAAAGGCAACTAACAGAAATACCTCAATCTATAGATAAAGTGAGTATCTAAGTCACGGATCTACAACACGTAGTCCGGACAATAATCCTGATACATTATTACAATTTTTTTTTTGGTGAAATATTATTACAACTTTAATTAAAACAAGAGATAACCAAGTCTATGTGGCATGGACAATCCATATGCTCACTGTAACAGCCCGTTGTACACCAGTATTGTTAACATTAATTATGATATTAAGCGCAGTTACAATCACAGCAGTTCATTTATAAAAATGAGAATAAACTTTTTCCGATTATTACGCGAACAGTAAAAGTATAAAAAGCGTAATAATAAAAAGCTGTGACCGTAACTGAAACACTAGCGGGAGACTTTCTTAACTATTTATACACTTTATTTTATTACCTACAAGATACTAAGGGGTTCCCCTAAACCCACTTGGCCAATTCCTCACTTTTACGTTTTTACCACTTAACTGGACTTGCTAATTTGTTTTTCTACGAATACAAAATAAAAATCTGAACTTAAACTCCAGGTTATCTTTTTTCCTTATTCAATTACCTTTCTAACAAGCTATCACACACTCGATTCCGAGCTCGTGAGCTCCGGTTATCGCCGTTTGAAGTTGGACAAACAACATTGCCTACCAACTCCAAAACAGCCTAAAACCTCCAATCTTCATTGAATAAACTGTACCTAACCGCCTATCCAATGACTCTCAAACTTTTATACCATAAACTAGACACCTCAAACTTCGATTTGATATATCGTATGCTTAATTTGACCAAGTAACGAAGCGGGAATTAATTTCTCAAAACTACCTCAAATCTGCCAACAAAAACAGGGCAGTGTGTTACAACAGCCCCCATGGGCTGCGCACACCACCAATGAACCTAAGCTTTCGACACAACGTAGGCGACATCTTAAGCTTCAAAATGGCGTATGGCACGTCCCAATCGGACCACTATGGAGAGAGATACGCTCCTCCAAAGTTCACCCAAAAACTGCCAATTCTACAGAAAATTCGCCAGAGTTTCCTTTGTATTTCCAAGAATCCCCAAATTTGCATAACCTGTTTAACACCACTAATACACCTGAAATTCAGCAAAATCCAATGGGTGGCACACACAAGGTCCAACAACGCCTTGGGGCTCTTACAACCCAATCCAATATACACTTAAAACATAAACAGTTTACTTTTCAATTCTTTATAGTTTTAATAACTAACATTCAATTTCATGCATAAACCATAATGCAGATAATCATAAACCTACAATAGGCCTAAAGCCCTTCCATCATATTACATACATCCATGGTACATTTACAATACTGGATTACATGTACATTTACAACTTTAACTTTAAACTAAAAATATTTACATCTTACAACTTCACTTGCCAAATACATACATAACTGGAATGACATGAAAACTGAACTTAGCCAAAATAACATGAACATAATGCTAATGGACTCCTCCTACATACATATACATGTTCATGCTCTAAGTCTAGCCTGGGCCAAATGGCCACCCAAAAGTACACTATACACCACCGCTCCACTCGTCATCATGCGGGCTTCTTGCCCGCTGCTCCGTGTCCACTGGTACATCCTGAAATAAATGCCCCGAGACGGGGTGAGATATACGGATATATCTCAGTAACCAAGAGGTTCTGGAGAAAACTCCGCCCAATGGTTCACTTCGATGTATACAAATAACATAGAAACAACAACACTGTTATAAAACGGGATAAAGCAAGGGATTTAGAGAAAGGGGGAATATATCAGAACAACTACGACATGCGGGATGGTAGCTACCAATACCACGCCATGTCCTCGGCTATACGCCTATGGGTACTACCCCTGGCGTGTTCATAGAACAACCCACCAAGGTACCCCTTCCAACCATATACACCCGAGACAACCTAGTGTGCTCCTATCCGGATAACACACCACGACCCTGGGTCAACTGGAACTCCCTCTCGGAGACCTATCCAGTGGCAGTCCGGAAACACTTGCCCGAAGGCTAAAAATATCTACTGGCCAGAGATCTGGTACATAAGTACCCACTGTGATAATGCACATGCATGCTCATGCTGTTCTACACTACTCATACACATTTCCTACCATTGCCATCAACTAGCAAGGTGGAACACAAAAAGGGGAACAAGCCCCAGTACCAAGAGGTTACCTTTCTTTCTTTCTTTTTCTTTCACAAAGCTCCGCAGACTCCACTTGCAGCTTGCTTAACAGGGAACGCCTACACAGAGGACAGTTCCACCCACTTAGAACTTTGAATCCACTCATGAATTTCAACGTACATGTGTAAACCACAACACTTACCTCAATCCACTTGATCCAAGACCAAGGGCGATCCACTGTTTCACTGTTCCAAGTCTATGTCCACGTACGGCAACCTGTACAACCATGCACAGTCAGTTTTAGTCACAATACGTGCAAAAACGTCGGCGGCAAGTGTACCGAATCGCGCAAGTAATAAAATGATAAATAAAGTTCGTATCCACAGAGAGTGTGTTTAAATCAATTAAAACTATTTCTTTTAAGATTAAATATTTCAAAAGGGTTTTGACACGAATGTCAGGATTGTTTGAAAATTTGATTTGTAAATTTAAAAGACTTGTTTTTTTGGTTTTTTTGAAAAAGAATTGAAATAAGGGTTTTGAAATATATGAGAAAAACGCTGTAGTTAGAGAACACTCACCGATGATCCCCACCTTTTACTCTGGATTAAGTTAAGTATCAATATATATATATCGTGAAATTAGATAATTATCAGATAAAAGTATCAATAGTTAATTCTCAATCCCTTGAGGAATTAACCTTTTAATCTCATATAGAACCCTAATTCCTTGAGGTGCCCTATATGAGATCAAGCATAACGATCGATAATTGAAACATCTACAATATGAATCATGTCTATGTCTAGATCATGTTCATACCGTCGTTCTATTCCCCTTCCGGATTAAAGACCTCAGATCCCTCTTGTTGGCCCTAATCCTCAGATTTATTATTACTTACTAGATTGATCGGATCTAATAATAACAATAACAATACGAACAGAATAGAACGAAATTCAAAAGATAAATATATTCATAAAAACTCAATCCATTGTATCAGGGGTTCACAAGGGTTCGTGACCCTAACTACAACAAAAGAGGTTCTAGCCAACCATTATCATGGCTAGAATCCAAAAGTTCAATTGAAAAACAAAAACTAAAAGAACTACAGAAAGGTAGAAGAAAAGATCTCTCTCAGAACTTCCGCCTCCGAATGATCTCAGTTGTGTAGAATATCAGATGTCTATTCTAGGGTTGCCTTATGCCCTTTTTATAATCTGAAAATCCTCCTTTTCTCGCAACTGACAGTTGTCTCTCTCAATCCCACGCTTGGAGCGCAGGATCCACGCTCCAAGCGTGGAGCTTCTGCCATTTTTGTTTTCTCCACGCTCCAAGCGTGTAGTTCCACGCTTGAAGCGTGGACTCACTGTTCTGAAGTCTCTTCCTACGCTTCAAGCGTGGGTTCCTACGCTTGGAGCGTGGGGCTTCTGTCTGATTCTTCTTCTTACTCCTTTATTTGTTATTTTCCTCCTGTAAACATGAAGAATTTGAGTGAGAGAGTGTCTGACAATTTTATTCAATAATTTCACCACATATACACTTTTACACACAGTTTTAGATCTGATTTCCTGCTGTTTTTGATCTATAAAAGTATATATGCTGGGAGCATATCACTTTCCCCCTAAGGTTCGGCCATAATAGGGTTATTTAGGGTTTTATTTTTCTAAATTTTCTTTCTCATTTTATTTCACTTACTTAGGTTACCCAAAGGCTAGTTCAATCGCCGTTTTACGGTTTTACGACCTTTTCGCAACGTTTTGCGAATTATTACACTTTAGGCACATTTTTCCACTTTCAACATTTATCATTTTACATTGATTCTTCCACATGCCAATCACCACACAACCCATCTAATGACTTTTCCATCACACAACACAACACCAAAGTGTTCTAAAACATCAATTTGCTCAATTGTACATAAATGGCCTAATCTTGGTTAGTCCAAACCAAGGATTTCCACTCAATTCCTATGGCCCACAACTCACATAATCACTTCCTAACATCATATAATCACACTACAATTCACTATACCACACATTAACACAAAAGTCAAAAATTCCATTCCATGAACCCATTTTTTTTCTAAGTTAAAAATCCATTTTTTCGCTTAAAATTTTCATTGCATTTCTAGCATTAATACATCATTCTAAGACATTATCATCTAATAGACATTTTCCATTTGAGCTCTCTAACACCACATATCACAAAATCCCTCTTTAGGGGCAATTATCACAACTCAAAATTTAACCAATGAAATGTTGAAATAACTTACCCAATTGCATGGTATATGGCTCCACCTAAGCATACTCCACCATTGGAGCATTTGAAATCAACATAATCACCCTTTTTTGCATGAAAACCGAAATATAAACAGTGATGGATCTCCTCCCACACTCAATTTCAAGACTCAATAGTGGTACCAATGGGTTCAGAAGGTGTTTTCCATCAAGATTCAACACAAACTTTGTTGAATTTGGTTGAGAATTGGTTGGTTTAAGGAGAAATGAAATTTTCTCGCAAATGGGGAAGCAAGGCTGTTTGGGTGCTGTTGGGGAAGGAAGCATACGGGTGGGAATGAAGATGAATAGGAGATTTTAAGTGTTTTGTTAACTTTAACTGGGTACCGGATCCCACGTGATTTAAAACTCACCCGAATTTCCCTCCGGTCATCACCAAAATTCACAATTTAAAAACCTAATGAGAAATTATAATTTTTCATCTTAACAAAATCCTTTAATTTTAATCTTTCAGATAAAAATTTGGAGCTTTCCGGTTGTTCGGAAAAACACTGCTTTAAGGTACAGCGCGCTCCGTTAACAAACTTCCACAAATTGACTTAAATCCCTCAAATATTATCAGAAATCATATTTCCTATTTCTATGGACTATTTAAAATCAATATTTGAAACCTAGAGCTCAAAATTCCACTGGCACGTTTTACGGTGCAATCTGACTGCGGTATTTTTACCCGCTAAAAACACTATTCACCGATTTTTCTGAAACTTGCCCATCCACACAATTTTTCGTTCTGAATCCATTTCCAGGCTTGTTTTTATCATCTGAAACCTCCTGCTCAATTTTTACCTTCCTAGGGTTGCGTGTTGGCTAATTACCGTTTTGCCCTTTCTTTGTATTTTGGCCTATTCTTTGGGATTTTCACTAATCCTTCACTTAATTTCTCACTTAACACTTTAATTACTTATTTTAGAATTGTGAGGTGTTATACTCACCAAATAAGGCAACATAACCAACAGCAGTCTCATCTCAAATAACATAATATTGATAGAAAACATAAACAACATCCAAATCCAGTCATGTCATCATACAGCAAGTCTATATATCAACTAAGCTCTGGCCCCCTGTCGCCAGAGGAATCAGCCCCCAAATTACCTGAACCTGAAATAAGTGTCCCCAGACGTGGGGTGAGATCTCTAAACAAGAAATCTCAGTAAGATAAGGTGTAACACCCTGTGTTAACCCGGTTTGTTAACATACTATCGTATTAAGCCACGCTTAATTAAAAATTTGTGGAATATCTTTTTCTTTCCAATTATGACGTCATTATCATTACCAAGTTAAATTACTTAATTCTTTTTCATAAAATAACGCATGTATGTAAATTGCAAGACAACTAACTGAAATACCTCATAACATAGATAAAGTGAGTATCTAAGGTCACGGACCTACAACACGTAGTCCGGACAATAATCTTGATACATTATTACAACTTTAAATAAAACAAGACATAAACAAGTCTATGTGGCATGGACAATCCCCATGCTCACCAAATAAGGCAACAATTCCCAACAGCAGTCTCAACAGCAAACAACATAGTACTATCTGAAGCTAAAAGCATAAAACAGTAAACAGGATCCAGCATCCAACATGTCAGCACATACAACAATATCTAACTCAACTCTGGCCTCCTACCACCCGAGGTCTCAACCCCAGGGTTACCTGAACCTGAAATAAGCGTCCCCAAACGTGAGGTGAGATCTCTAAACAAGAAATCTCAGTAAGACAAGGGGTCCTCAAGGATCTTCCACCCCAAGCTCACTTACATGTGCAATATAAGTTCTAACAGCATTAATTTTCATTATAAGTTCCAAAAGTATGCAGTGCAACAAATATCCATGCCATATGAGTTATCACTATTCTACTGGCCAGAGAAAATGCAGGAATACGTCTATTACCCACATAGTAGTACAAGGAACATCGCTTGCACCTCACCCACAACCTCACCATGTTGTATGCGTCACATACTCAGGCTTACCGTATAGGTGGATCCATATGCATATCATAAAAGCACATTGCATATAAAAGCTCAACAGCATTTCCAAAACATCAAAAGCATGTAACACATCATGCATATAACCATATCCCCATGGGACATGGTGGAACCACAACATGGCTAAACCGAGGACACGAAAGCTTACATTGCAAGCAATCAATCCAAGCCAAGAGTCCACACAGCTCAACGTCCACAAACAATACAATCATAATCTGTTTGGACCAATAATTATGTCAACAACATCGCTCATAAGCATAAACATAAAGACTATGTTTTCCTTTTACGTTTTACGTCTTAAGGCTTCCCACAAAGCCATAAGCCATTAACCCCTTAGGTTCTGACTTAGTTAAGTTATTATAGAAGTCCAACTTCCTCAATCTAGGGTCCACCAACCCCAAAACTCAGTTCTAGATGAACAGTAAGCTATTGTTCCTCGCAACCCAGAATATCCAGATATATGTCGGGGGAATATCCGGATATCACATAACCCCATATCCGAATATCAATATCCGGATATCATATCCGGATATTTCTCGATCACATATCCGGATATCTCACGACAAAATGCAGTTTCTACATTTCGTGAAGACATCCACCAAAGGTCCAACTTTTAACACTTGTACACGTTAAAGCATGCATTTTTAGGCACATTAAGGTTCATATTTAGATTACATACTTGTTTAACTTATTAAACGTCTTAACCCATTAAACTCATGATCAAAGGTTAGGTAACTCACCCAAAGCTCAACCAGC
Source organism: Gastrolobium villosum (assembly GCA_032173675.1). Classification (NCBI taxonomy): domain Eukaryota; kingdom Viridiplantae; phylum Streptophyta; class Magnoliopsida; order Fabales; family Fabaceae; genus Gastrolobium; species Gastrolobium villosum. Next base: position 39,544 of record JAVKPL010014809.1, on the reverse strand, counting down.
CAACAAAAGGTGCTCTTGGAGCTCACAAGACAACTCCAAGGCTCTGACTTCTTCAAGAAACAAAAATGAAGGTTGAAGGTTGGTCCTTTCTACTCAAAGGTCATTACTTGGACCTCCAAAAGACAAACAAGGTTCTCCCCACACCCAAACTCACAAAGTCAGCCCACTCCTCATGAAAACAGTGGCTGAAGACACACAACAAGCACCCTCACCTCCTCACAATGCTATCTCACAAGTGTTTACAAGAGGAAAATAGAAGAATCAAAGCAAAAGATGTCAACTTGTTCAAGAAATGGTGAAGAAGGCCAAAGGAGAGCATTTATGGTCAGCCTCCACAAAACTCACGTAGGGAAATCTGTTTTCTAGGGTTATGTGCCCAACACAAGGGTATTTAAAGGCCACTTAAGCATTAACACACAGTATTAACTTTAATTGCTACGCAAAACATTTATTCCCAAACTTTGGAATCTTAACCTACTAAATTTTACAAAAATTATCATATTTTTATCTTATTTTTCGGAGCACCTTTGGGTGAGTGTGATCATGAAATTTTGTGTTCATGGGGCTTCCAAGTGCTCCAATGGTGGAGTATAGTTAGGAGGAGTCTTGTACCTACCATTTGGGTGAGTGTTCTTTCATTTTAATTGGTTGAATGTGATGATTTGATTTTGATGCCTAAACCTTGCATGGTTGATGTGTGATGTTAGAGAGCTCAAATGGAAAATGTGTATTAGATGATAATACCTTAGAATGATGTATTAAAGCTAGAAATGCCATGAAAATTTTAAGTGAAAAATATGATTTTTTAACTTAGTGAAATTTTGAGTTCATCACTTTGAAATTTGAAATTTAGTTAGGCTTTGATTGTTGAGTTGTTGAATGAGTGTAGGTTGATAATATGAGATTGTATGAGATGTGGAATTGTTGAAAATTGAAAGAAAATCCTTTGCGATTCTATAGGGCATGATCCAGCCATATTGAGAAAAATGAGGAATTGTGTTGGAAAAATAATTGGGATGATGTTTTGTGTAATTAAATGGTAATTAGATGGGTTGTGTGGTGGTTGGAAGGTTGGAAAACCTATAGAAAAATAATTGAGAGTGTTAAGTGTTGAATTGACATATAGTGGATTATTAAGCAAAACAATGAATAAAAGACGTAAGACGGCGAAACGGCACTTGAGATGGCCTCTTGGCAACCTAAGGATGAGTAATAAAATGAGAAAGAAAATATAGAAAATTAAATCTCAAACTAACACTACTATGGCCGAATCATCAAGGAGGATGGGGAGAATTTCGTGCTTTTCGCGTTTTGGTGAAAATTGACGTATACTGATGGCTGTATATGTTTGCATAGGTTGCCATACGTCGACTTGAACCCCGAACAGTGAATCAGTGGATTGCCCTTGGTCCTGGACCAAGTGGATTGAGGTAAGTGATTGAACCAATGCATGTTTAATTGTGAATTAGCATGTATTGTTTGAGTTTTAAGTGATTGGGAATATCCTCTGTGTAGGCATTCTGTTGTGTACCAAGTTTGAGGAATAAGCTGCTGCGGAGCTAAGTGGAATAACATTTAAGGTAACCTCTTGGTACTGGGGCTTGTTCCCCTTGTGTGTTCCACCACACCCATTGAGGGTGATGGTAGGAAATGTGTATGAGTAGTGTAGAACAACATGAGCATGCATGTAGCATTTATGAGGGTACTTATGTACCGAATCTCTGGCCAGTAGATAGTTAGCCTTCGGGAAAGTTCCGGACTTCCACTGGATAGGTCTCCGAGAGGGAGTTCCAGTTGACCCAGGGTCGTGGTGTGTAATCCGGATAGGAGCACATTAGGAAGTCTCGGGTGTTGTGGATGGGAGGGGTACCTTGGTTGTGGTTCTAGGAACACACCTTGGATGATACCCGTAGGCTTATATGCCGAGGACGTTGTGTGGTATGGTAGCTACCAGCCCGCTCCGTCGTAGTTTGTATTCCGATAATCCTCATTTTCTCTAAATCCCTTGCTTTATCCCGTTTTAAGTAATGTTGTTTTATATTATTTGTATGCATCGAAGTGAACCATTGGGCAGAGTTTTCTCCAGAACCTCTGGGTTACTGAGATATATTCGTATATCTCACCCCGTCTCAGGGATTTTATTTCAGGAAGTAGCAGTGGCACAGTAGTGGCGGGCAAGAGGCCCATAGGATTAGTCATGGAGCATTATCATTCTAGTTTATGTCATTAAAGTTCATGTTAAAGTTGTAAATTAAAGTATGAGTTTGTAAGTTTAATTTAAAGTTTGAAGTTGTAAGTTGTAACATGCAAATTAAATGCTGTAATTATACAAAGGATGCATGATGTATTATGATGAAAGAGCTTTAGGCCTATTTTAAGTTTATGATTACTTGTATGATGAAAATATGCATGAAATTGAAGTAGGTGATTGAAACTATTTAAGGATTTAAAGTGAGCCATATTGTGTAATAAATATGAACTGTGTTAGGTTGTAAGAGCCCCAAGGCATTGCTGGTCCTTGTGTGTGCCACCCAATGATTTATAATGATTATTAGGTACATTTGAGGTCACATAACTACTAGTGCAAATTGGGGATTTTTGTAAACACAAAGGAAACTCTGGCGAATTTTCTGTAGAATTGGCAGATTTTAGGTGAACTTCGGGAGAGCATATCTCCCTACATAGAGGTCCGATAGGGACGTTCCATACGCCATTTTGAAGCTTCAGATGTCCCCTGCATTGTTTCAAAATCTTAGAATTGCATGAGTTGTGCGCAGCCCTGTGTTGGTCGTGGAACGTTGCTGCCCTGTTCTGACCCTGCACTTGGGGGCTGTTCTGGTCTGTTTTGGGAATTTTATTCCCGCTTCGTTTCTTAGTCAATTAAGCGTATGATATATCAAATCGAAGATTGAGGTGTCTAGTTTATGGTGTAAAAATTTGAGAGTAAATGGATAAGTAGATTCGGTGCAATAATTCATCGAGTGAGGGATGTTTGGAGCTATTTTGGGGTTGGTTGGCAATTTTGCTTGTCCAACTTCAAACGGCGATAACCGGAGCAAACGAGTTCGGAACCAAGCGTGTGATAGCTGTCTAGAAAGGTAATTAAGTAAGAAAGAAAGATAGCAAGATATGAGGGACTGAGTTTTTACTGTGCATCCGCAAAATTTAGAGTCCGAACCATGTTCGGATGAGTAGAAAACGTAAAAATGTGAAATTGGCTAAGTGGATTTATGGGAACCCCTTAGTGTCTTATAATCTGTAAAATAAGCTATAAAAATAGTATAGATAAGTATTCCGTAAGATTTTACAGTTACGGTCACAACTTTTAATTATCACGCTTTTTATGTTTTCAACTGCTCGCGTAATAATCGGTAAAAGTTTATTCGCATTTTTATAAATGAATTGCTGTGATTGTAACTGCGCTTAATATCATAATTAATGTTAACAATACCGGTGTACAACGGGCTGTTACACCGGTAGTTTCTTTTATTCTGGCAAACTTCATTAGGGTCTGATAACTAGGTCCACAAGGGAAATCCTTCTCCTTTCCTAAGGTACTACCATGTCTTCTTAAAGCTTTTATTTTAAACATATGTATATTCTTCCCCTTGTTAGTTTCTCTTTTGGATATTTTATATCTTCTTATAATATAAAACTGAGTTAGGTAGTCTTGCCCCGTCTGGTATGTTTCACTGTTCACCAACCTAGCGGAGCCAATAAGTGACCTACATAATTAATTAAGATGGAGAATTCTCTTCCCTTGTTTGGGAGTTAAAAAATGGTAAGGGGGGAAAAAAGATCATATTAAAAAAGATCATATTTTTTATGAAATTTCTACGCTGCAAGCTACGAAAATTAAAAGTTTATTCTCAATATTAAAAAAGATCATATTTTTTATGAAATTTCTATTCTGCAAGCTACGAAAATTGTCACAAAATTATTTTTTCGTCATAATACTCTTCTTCGAAAAGCGACCAAATTTTTTCTCCGGTGAAAGTTTTTACAAAAATAAATTTTCTATAGAAATTTAGTTTCTGTCAAAAGTTTTGACGAAAATGGTTTCCTCCATGAAATGCTTTAAATGAAAAAATATTTCGTAAAAAATTTTGACGGAATGTTTTCCGTTCAAAATTTCGATGGAAATGTGTTCTGATGAAAATTTTGACGGAAATTGTTTTGTCAGAAATTTTGAGGGAAATGTTTCATTCGAAACTTTCGACAAAATTTAGATTCTATAAAGAATTTTGACAGAATATTTTTTTTGTTAAACATTTTAATCGAAAATTTTTACGGAAAAATTTCTTGTTGAAATATTTCTTATCAAAAAATTTGACGAAAATATTTTCCGTCGGAAATTTTCGATGGAAATGTGTTTCCTGAAATATTCGCCGGGAAATTCTTGTCAAAAAGTTTAGTGAAAATGTTTCCGTCGCAAACTTTTGACAGAATGTAAATTCTGTAAAGAATTTTATTGAAATTTTTTTCCGGCAAAAAATTTCGATGGAAATGTGTTTCATTGAAAATTTTGATGGAAATATTTTTCGTCAAAAATCTCGATGAATATGTTTTTTTTTTTTTGAAATATTTTGACGAAATTTAGATTCTGTAAAGAATTTTGACAAAAAAAATGTGTCAAATTTTTTTGCAGAAATATTTTTAGTCTCAAATTTTGATGGAAATATTTTTCGTCGAAAATTTATGCGATAAATTTTAATGGAAATTTTTCCCGTAAAAAATTTATGTTAGTGATTATGAAAAACTATTGTTTCGTCTTTAGTTTTGACGAATTTCATCACTATTTTTGACAAAATATTTTTCGTCAATAAATTTTGTCGATATTTGAGACTTTTATAATAATGTCACGTTTAAAAATGATTCACATTTATGTAGTTTTTACATTTTAATGCTAAGGGTAGATAAGTAATTTTTAATATTTCCTCCCTTAAAACCCCAAATTAGGGGAACTTTAATTTTAGGAAGAAGGAGGGTCTTGGAGGGTTTAGTAAAAATTCTCAATTCCTTTCCCTCCTTTTTTAAACTCACAAACAATGGTAGGACTTACTAAAACCCTCTCTTTCATTTCCTTCCCCTCCTAAAATCAAGTCTCAAACAAAGCCTAAGGGGTGTTTGGTAAAAATATATATATATATTTTGAAATCTCGATTTTCAGAAATACGATGAAAACATTCAGTTTATGATAATATCAAAAAATTAATAATTTGAAAAAAATTAATTTCTCAGAAATCCTGACAAATACCAGCTACCAAATGCTCCTTAAAAGCAAAAACTAATGGTCGATTATTATTGGGTTTTATAATTCTCATGTTGAAGGAGAATTATAATCTCATGTTATAAAGATAAAAAACATGTGGGATCCATGTGTTAGAAAAAATTATATGTAGGACTCATGTTAACACGAAAATCAAAGGGTGTGTAAGAAAATTGTAATTCTCATGTTGAATGGGAATTATAAAACCGATTGTTATTTTATATGTTGAGTATGCCTTTTTATTTATTCATTTAATTTTTTTGTTATTGTTTGTTTGGGTTCACAACCTTACACCGTACCTAGTATGAAATTATGGTGAGATTGTCGGTGATATGATATCTTCATTATTTTTTACTTTTTACTTCAGGTGATATTGACGTTGACGTTATCATTACAGGATCTCTTACTAGGTTATTTTACCCCTTTTTCTTCCCTTGTTTGTCCTCTGTGGATTTACAAAACAGTACATCAGTTTCCAGTTCCACCCAACATAAATAACACCGAGCAACCGAACTAAACCCCTCTCCGATTCCGGAACCATCTTATCTCCGCCGCTGGCCGCCGTGACTAGAACCATGCTGGCGGTGATTCGGAGAATCAACACTGTGGCAGAAGAAGCTCCCCGCCTCACCAGATTCTCTCTGCATGCCCCAAAATGCGTGAGCTTTTTCCCTCTTTAACCCCCTTAACGTTCTTTTCATTTTTTAAATAATAATTTTCCTTAAATTCTATTTATTTAACTATGGATAGGGATGTTACACCATGGAAAAACCAGGTCAATAATTGCGTTTACATGTTTTTGTTGTTAAATAAGGCATGCTCAAAACACAAACCTATATATATACATATATAATGCGACCTAAATTTAGATTGAAATTTCATTGGATGGAAATTTCATTGGATGGAAATGTCATTTCCTTTATTGTTTTAATTGCATTGCGGATCTAAATTTCCTTCCTGAATCTTTTGTTTCAGGTAGAGGTGGAATTTGCCAATGGCAGTGAATTCATGTTGTCAGCTGAATTTCTCAGAATAAATAGTCCCGCGGTTGATGGAAAAATCAGGTCAATTGGAGGTGAAAAGGTACTTCCTTGTTGCAACTTGTAGAATGCTTTTCAACTTCACCATTTTGAAAACTATATGTGTAATTTTCATTAACAAAAATACCATTTAGTACTCCCTAATTGAATTATTAAGATTATCTTTATGAAACTCGGCACTTACCAGAGTGTTTAGTGTCCTCGGAGATCACATAATAGGGTGTGCGCAGTTCAGTTCGGTTTGATTTTCTATACCTAACCGAATTGAACTGGGAAAGTTGTTCAGTTAAGGCAAATCAAACTGATTTTAAAGAATGGATTGGTTTTTGAACTGGTTCGGAGAAAATAGTTAGATTCTGATGGAACCCAATACTATAAACCGTAAATTGAAAGAAATATAAATGGAGACAAGCTCCTTGCAACACTAATTGCAAAAAATAAATCCCAAAGACCTCAACTCCCCCTCAAAGCCAACATACCTAGGCTCCAAAAGTTCCCTAGAGATCTCCAAATTTCCCACTAAACCAATATTGAATTCATGCTTCCGGAAACGACACCCTAAGCATCTATATATAACTAATTCCTAACTAATGGGCTTGGATATTTATTAAAGGCCCATCAATACTCCCCTTCCAAAATTTTCCTTGTTCTCAATGTGAAGTGAGGATCTAGGATAGGTAATGTGAGAGAAACTTCAACCCGGGTCCCATATTTTGAAGCCTCTTGTCCCCAATGTCTTCGTCTTGTGGAAATGAATAACAAGAACTTTTATAAGGTCTTCAACGAAGATGTCATCGATTGGGTAGATTTTTATCACAGCATCACGTATCAACAGTGTCAGAAAGGGCCTTGAAGGCCGTAGGCAAGTGAGAGGGAAAAACAAAATTTTTCTCAAGCGGAATTACACATACCATATCAAGAAACATGCTTTAGGACATGGATGTTACCTTGTTTGCTTTTCAAAACTTGAAGATGATCAAGGTGAGGCTTGAATATACAAGCCCTCTAATGTTGATCCACACCACCATTTGTCAAGACGGAAGAACCTTTCTTTAAGGCCACCAACGAACACCAAGGGAGGCAAGCTAGGTGTCCCTAATGGAGAGGAAGTAGGCAAGGTTTCAAGGTGTTTAGATGAGTGAATTTTCAGCAAGAAAATACACAAGAGTAGCGCATAGTCAAGGTGTTTAGATGAGTGAATTTTCAGCAAGAAAATACACAAGAGTAGCGCATAGAATGGTAGGAGAAATGGCTGGTTTTTTTTCATAGAAAAACCCTTAGGAGAACTCTCCTTTAAAAGGAGACTAAAGGAGGATTATATGCTGCTGATCTTGAGTCATAAAATCACTCCAAAATCAGATCATGGAGCGCATAAATCATGGAGAAAAATAAGGCTGACAACCCAGTCAATTTATTGGTCTAACAACCATCATATGGCTAGCCTATTTGAACGCCCCATTCAGCCATAAAATCCTCTCCTAAAATCGAGAAGATTTTTTGTGGGGCGGGACCACGGTGGTCCCTCCCAAAAATAGAAAAAAAAAGAGGGACGGAGGGGGCAAAAATAAAAAATAAAAGGGTAGTAATGGAAGAAAAATTTCCATTTATAGTAAAGGGACCACTGAATAAATGATGGGCCTGGAGCATGTTAAATTTTTTCCCTAAAATCAAGGACATGATTATGATAAGATGCTAATTGAATTCAAATTCAAATCTAGCTCTTATCTTCTCCTTTTGTTATGAAACAAAACTACTATAGTCAATTCAAATTCAAATATTTAAATTCAAATATTAAATTCAAAATTTAAATTATGAAATTAAATATTAGATAATTAATTTAACTATTTAAATTAATTAATAATGTCTTGGACTATCCAAGCCCATTATCACCATCCATGCACCCCCTCCTTCTTAGGTAGGCTTCCAAACTTCTTCTTGGGCTAACAACCATTATTAGGCCCAAAAACTTTAATGCTATAATGTCAAGGCAATAAGGTATTAGTGTGTGACCCATTAGGCCCAACATAGCTGCTGACATAAATGGGCTTGGGCCCAACAAGACCACAACCCATTTAATGACAACACAGAGCACTAGCAATGCTTTGTTGCCCCAGAGCTAGTTAGGTTAATGACATGATCATCCTATTAAATATATTTGGTTACTGTATGTATTTCTTTTCGTCTCGGTTACCTTCCCATTAAACCTAGGGTGAGGAAACTTATCTTGCAGTTTAGGGTAAACTTTAACTTGAAATAGGGAGCCTTCTAAAGACAGATTTAATGGCTGACTCTAAAAGACAGGTCCCGGCTTCGATCATCTCATGATCTCGTATGTCCTTCCCCAAATACTCACGAGTGGGAATTGAACTGGGTCGGCCCTTTTTTTAAAGACAGATCATCTCATGATCTCTTTTACTATGCATAGATTCCCAAGTCACGTAAATAGCATCCCGATTTCACCAGTTTACAGATAACCTAATCTCTCACAGAGATTTGACGAATTCCTTCAGCTTGTCACCTTAGGCTTGTGTTCTTTCAGGACATGCCCAAAGTTATACCTATGAATCTCCATGTTTCAGGCAGACGAGGTATACAATCAAAACATGCCTTCTAAAACACAGTCCAGGCGAAAACTTCTCGTCTAAGGAAAGACACATCCAAATAATAAGAGACTGCTCTAATGATATTATTTGTGAGATTTCCTCATAGAGTCTCTTTGTGGGTCTGTTCAGTGCGAGCTATACCCTTATAGGTCCACCCACGACTTTAGCTAAGACATCTCCATATCTTTATCTCATGAGGTCTTTACCTTGTATCTGAATACAAATAGATAAGTCGTGCTAGTCTTACTCCGAGATTACCGATCCTCATTCTCAGTGTCTCTAGACTAGGAACATAAAATTAGGAATAAACATTATATAATATATTAACAATTATATTAACAAGATATACCAATTGTATTCCAAGGGGTTTATCTAGTTACTCATATAATATATTAACAATTATATCGAGACAAAATATGAAACAGGATAAAGAGTGCTTATGATTTATTTGCGACAATATAAAAGGTACACATATGTCCTAATCTAATCAAAAGATTGTCTCTAGGACATCCATATACTAATAAACAGTTTGTCAACCCATAACTCAAACTCCACTGTAGCATAGTGACGCAGTACCCAGCTCATCACTCCTCCAAAATTCAGTTGGGGCAGAACCAAAAATTCGATCTTATGATTAGTTGAGTTGAATGCCCAAACCACACATCCTTGACATCAGACTTGTTCAAATTGAACAGTTCCCCCATCTTCTCTTTTTTCTTTCTTCTTCGTTGTTCACCACCACTTTGGCAAATTCTTCCTCTGCAACCTCTCCCTTTTCTTTGTTTGCAACCGCTTCTTCATCTTCTTCTCCATCTGCAATTTCTTCTAATCTGTCATCTTCGGCTTTTCTTTCTGAATTTCGATCTGCTTTCTCTTTAATAGCTGCGATTTCTTCTTCTTTTGCTTCTGCTTTCATTTGAGCTTCTCGCCTTGCTTTTTCTTGTCACTTTTTGTTTCTCTGCAAAACACGGATCAATGCGGTCTATTAACGTCCGAATGGTTTCGTGAAGTTGACGAAAAGCGTCTTCAACTTCATCCATTCTGCCCTCCAAACGATCCATGCACTTCTCCAATTTGGTGATTCTGTTATCCATTTTATTTTATTTTTAGATTTAGACCAAAAGCACCCCTAGATCGGAAGTGCTCTGATACCAAATTGATGGAACCCAATATTATAGACCGTAAATTGAAAGAAATATAAATGCAGACAAGCTCCTTACAACACTAATTGCAGAAAATAAACCCCAAAGACCTCAACTCCCCTCAAAGCCAACATATCTAGGCTCCAAGAGTTCCCTATCTCCAAATTTCCTACTAAACCAATACTGAATTCATGCTTCCAGAAATCACACCCTAAGCATCTATATATAACTAATTCCTAACTAATGGGCTTGGATATTTTATTGAAGGCCCATCAGATTCTTAAACCGGTTCGAAAAAATATGTGTGGTTTGGTTTGGTTCGGTTCGTATTCATTTGTTTTGTCACATTCTTAAGAGTAGGTGTGGTTTGGTACCAAATTGGTAAAGTGGTTTGGAAAAAATGATTCGGTTGAACCGGTTTGAAGAAAATGGTTTGGTTCTTAAACCGGTTAAAAAAAAATGTGGTTCGGATCTATTCATAGTTCAATTCGATTCATTTGGTTTTTTTTGCACACCTTTAATTTTAATTCATATAATCAGCTTCTTGCAAATATAAGACCAGTTGTCTATTTTAGATACTACTTTTGGACCATGCGTAAAGATTGAGCTTTATTAAAACTCAAGCTTTATAGGAATCAGCCTCTTGATTCCTTTGTAATGGTACTTCCTTTTTTAAATTACTCACTTGAACCAGGTGATATCTGGGAGACGCCATGTGGGAATCATGTCTGCAGAACCAGTAGGAAACTATGGGGTAAGGTACTTGAAGCTTAGACATTAGAACTAAAATTCAGGGTCATCACTTAAGGCTCTGTTTGATTATTGTTTTCAAAATCAGTTTTTTAGTTTTCAGAACAAAAAAACTCGTTTGGTAGGCCTGTTTTGTAAAAAATGTTTTGAAAACTGTAACTGTTTTTTTGTTTTTAGAATCAAATTTAGAGAACATGTCTAAGTTGTTTTTATTTTTTGTCTTGGTTTTTAACTTTCAAAAAAAAAAAAAACATATAGAAAACAACTCTTTCCATTACTATTTTTTACAAAACAGTTTTAAGAACAAAAAAACAGAACACAATCAAACAGACCCTTATATAAACTGAAACTTGATGCATGATTGTTGAATTTGGATGGTCCAGGCTCAATTTCGATGACTTGCATAAAACTGGTATTTATTCCTGGGATTATTTCTATCATCTAGGAAGCAACAAGTTTACCCTTATGAGAAATTACATCAAAACACTGAAGAAATATGGGCTTAGTCGGGATCCACGTGGAAGAAAATGATGCAGACTTGAGTTTAATCACCCAATTCTAGTTTGAGATATGAAGGCAGTTGTCATTTAACATGATATTTTCCTCTGGTGGCGTCATTTGTTGAAACTACTGAAACCTGTACTATTGTAACATTTTATGTTTAGTGAAATTTGAATTATGGGCATCAATACAGTAAGTCTCCATTTATAGAAGAGAGGAATCAAAAATAAATAAAGGAGTGCTTTGCATCCTTTTTTAACTTTGGTGTTGGCCAATGATGAGAGGAAAAGATCATGTAATTATCTACTAAAGCAGTTCTATATTTTCATTTTTCTGTAGTGCTTTTGATTTCATTTTGGATCAGGTTTTATTTTAATATCATAGGGTGTCTTTTTTTTTCATTTGTTTTAATCATATTCAATTATTCATGTATTAGAATTTGTAATCTTTTAAATTCCTTCTATTTAGCTGCAGGATGCTCTGAAAAATGCTCTGCTAAAACCCTTATAATGCTCATATCCTCTTTGCTTGATATCATGTTTATGTTTCTTAGACCAATTTGAACATTTATTTTTAAATTTAATTTGTTAATAAAAAGATATGTTATAATTACATATAAATTGATATTTATAAAAAAAAACTGTTAAAATCTATATTTGCAAGTAAAACCTTAATAGAATAAGGTGATGTTTATTTATTTATTTCTTAATATTGTTAAGAGTTTCGTAGAAGATGAAATTTCAAATCTTGATATTTTGTTTTTCACTTTCAGTTTAATTCTTTTTTCTAATGTTAAAATATCAGTTCAAATATTAATATTGTATTAGATGAAATTATAGTTGTTAGAAATAATATAATATTAAATAACATTGTATTATTTATTATTATGTTATTCTAGCATGTTATTTGGGCTTGGCCCATTAAGTTATTTAACCTCTTTAAATAAAGGTCTTTTGTACAGTTCTATACACAATTGAATACAATACATTCATACATTCGACTTTGGTACCAGAGCTCTTTGTTCTAGGAATTTTTGCTTCCGCTAAATCCCTAAGCCCACTGCTTAGGCGTTCTCTCCCTCCTCTAACGTCATGTGTCCCTCCGGCTTGGTTCTACCTTGTTCATGCTGGGGTACTATTCATTGGTGATACTGTTCACGCGGCATTGTTCACCGTGTCCGGTACATTCACAGCGTTTCGTACAGTTCACTGTATCCGTACAGTTCACTATTACCGCGTCCGTACAGGCACTGCTCACGTCGTCCGTACAGGTACTGTTCACGCGTCCGTACAAGTAATGTCCATGCGTCTTTTTTCGGCCATTTCGAGACAGAACAACTCGCCTTCTTCTCCTATTTTCAGGTCTGGTCATCTCTTTTATTTTTTGTGATGGGGGGCTCAGGTAATGCATCCAAAAACACTACTGGCATCATCTCCAATAGTACCCCATCCATTACAATGATGAAACTGATCGGATCTGCTACTTACAAGACTTGGTCTACCTTAGTTAAGACCTGGTTACTGGTCAGAGATACGGAAAACATCTCTCAACTAAGTTTGCCGATATTTCAAAGGATCAGACATCTGAATGGGAAAAGGTTGATGCTCAATTGCTAAGTATCCTTTGGCAGTCGTTGATCCGACAATTATAGACATTTTAATCCCTTTTGAGACCTGTTATGACGTATGGGAGGAAACTAAAAACCTTTACACCAATGACATTCAATAGCTTTATTCCATTGTTTCTCGGATAATGGAATTGCGCAAATCACCAGAATCTCGAATGAAGACTTATATTGGTAAGATTCGTTCTTTGATGCAAGAATTCTTAGTTATGTTACCTCATGCTGTAGATGCCTCTGCATACAAGAAGCAGGTGGAGCGCTTCTTTATGGTCGTGACCCTCTCTGGTCTTTCAGAAGAGTTAGAAAGTGTTAAAATATTCTAACAAGTGCTGAGACTCATAGCCTGTCACACACTTTCCAGCGCCTTCTAAATCTTAAGGATAAATCAACAGCTCCCACACATGTGCCAGCTACCGATTCCACTGCATTCTTTTCTCGTGCCAGTGATTCCAGTTGGAACAGTGGTCGCAGACGTGGCCATGGATAGGGTGGCCGCGGACAGAGGCCTCATTGCAATTATTTCCATAATCTTGCGCATTTTGAAGAATGCTGCTATAGGAAGTACCCTCATTTGAAGCCACCGACTGCCAACTTTGCTCAAACTGATGCTACACCACCTTTTACTGGATCAGTAACTCTTTCAAGTGCCGACTATGAGGCACTTCTCAAGAAGGTTTCTTCTCAGCATCCTACTCAAGACACTGGTAACCATGTTGCTTGTCTTTCTCAATCATCTCTTGGACCCTGGATAATAGACTCAGGTGCTACTCATCACCTTTGTGGTAATAAGGATCTCTTTACTTCACTTTCTTATTCTAATAACTTACCCTATGTCACTCTTGTTGATGGCACTAAGGCTCCTGCTCGTGGAATTGGGGAAGCCAACCCAACTCCCTTTTTAACTTTGAACTTTGTTTATTATATACCTGACATTCCTTTTAATTTAATCTCTGTTAGCCAGTTGATTCATTCTCTTTCATGCATTGTTACCTTCTCTAAACAATCTTTTTCTATGCAGGATCCGGGTACGGGGAAGATGATTGGAGCAGTCATTGAGTCACGTGATCTCTATAATCTGATTGCACCACCTTCTCCAGTAACCTGTTCTCTCATAGAGTCTCGTAAGCTAATTCACAGTCGCCTGGGTCTTCCAAGCCTCTCCAAGCTTCAGCATATGGTTCTTTTTTTATCCAGTCTTAAGTCTTTAAACTGTCAGTCTTGTCAGCAAGGAAAGCACACTCGCTCCTCCTTTGCTAATAGAGTCAATAAAAGAGCTGATGCTCCTTTTTCTATTGTTCATTTCGATATTTGGAGTCTGAGTCGAACACTGTCTGTTTTGGGTTTTCAGTATTTTGTAATCTTTATTGATGATTTCTCTCATTGTACTTGGGTTTATTTAATGAAAAATCATTTTAAATTATTTTCAATTTATGAAAAAATTTATGCTGAGATAAATACTCAATTTGGTGTTTCTATTCAAATCTTGCGCAGTGATAATGCAAAAGAATATGTGTCTCTTGAATTTTTTAATTTTTTGGAGAAACATGGGACGTTACACCAGACCACTTGTCCCCACAGCCCACAACAAAACGGAATGGCCGAACTTAAGAATAGACATCTGGTTGAAACTGCTCGTACCCTACTAATTCATATGAATGTTCTCTTTGTTTTTGGACCAATGCTATATTCACCTCTTGCTTTCTCATCAATCGCATGCCCTCTTCCGTACTCAATAATGAAGTTCCACATAGTGTTTCATTTCCAGGAGCACCTTCTTATCCTCTACCTCCACATGTATTTGGATGTACCTGCTTTGTTCATGATCTTACTCCAGGAAAAGATAAATTAACATCCAAAGCCTTCAAGTGTATTTTCCTTCGATATACTCATTTTCAAAAGGGATATCATTGCTACTCTCCTGATCTTAAGCATTATATTGTCTCGGTTAATGTCATTTTCCTTGACCAACAACCTTTTCATTCTATCCCGTCTCAGATAACACAAGTTGATCAAGTTCTTCCTGTTCCTTGTCTTGATTTGTCTTTACCAGTTATAGGAGACTCTATCCCGGAGGAGTGGCCCCTTGCCTCCATCCCTGAGGATCGTCCTTTTCTCACCTATCAGCGTCGTTAGACTGCGCCTCCAGCGGATTTGACCCTTACTGACTCACTGCCTATTGCTGTCGACTCTTCCCCTTCGGATCCTCCATCAGAGATTACTCCCATTTCCCTTCGTAAAGGTATTCGATCCACTCGTAACCCTCATCCACTTTATAGTTTCTTGAGTTATGATAGACTTTCTTCACCATATTTTACTTTTGTTTCTAGTATTTCGTCTGTTTCTATTCCTAAAACCACAGGTGAAGCACTATCTCATCCGGGTTGGCGTCAGGCGATGATTGATGAAATGTAAGCACTTCACTCCAATGGCACATGGGATCTAGTTCATGCTCCTCCTGGAAAGTCAGTTGTCGGTTGTCGATGTCCTGATGGCACTATTGATCGCCTCAAAGCTCGTTTGGTGGCCAAAGGATACACTCAGATATTTGGTCTTGACTATGAGGATACTTTTTCTCCTGGTTCCAAGATGGCATGTGTTCGCCTATTTCTTGCACTTGCTGCCATTCATCAATGGCCTCTTCTACGGCTTGATATCAAAAATGCATTCTTACATGGTGACTTGCAAGAGGAAGTATATATGGAGCAGCCACTAGGTTTTGTTGCTCAGGGGGAGAATTCTAGAATGGTATGTAAGCTTCGTAAATCTTTATATGGCCTGAAGCAGTCCCCTCGGGCTTGGTTTAGTCGCTTTAGTTTTGTTGTTCAATCCTTTGACTTAACCATAAGTAAAGCCGATCATTCTATCTTCTGTAGGCATAGCTCTTCTGGACAGTGCATTTACCTCCTGGTCTATATTGTTGACATCATTATTACTGGCAGCGATCAAGTTTGGATTGATCAGTTGAAGAAGTACTTATTTAATCAGTTTCAGACAAAGGCTTGGCAGACTTCGATATTTCTTAGGAATCGAAGTGGCACAGTCTAGGCAGGGCATCTCCATCTATCAGAGGAAGTATGCACTGGATATCCTAGATGAGACTGGTATGTTGGGATGTAAACCTATTGATACACCTATGGATCCTAATGTTAAGCTGTTATCTGGACAGGGGGCCCTGGTCGTTATCGTCGATTAGTTGGAAAGTTGAACTATTTTACTGTGACAAGACCAGACATCTCTTTTGCAGTTAGTGTGGCAAGTCAATTCCTTGACTCTCCTTGTGACTCCCATTGGGATGCAGTTATCAGGATTCTTCGATATATCAAAGAGCATCAGGAAGAGGTTTATTATACACAAATAAAGGAAAGGCAAAGGTATCTAGCTATTCATATGTTGACTGCACATGTTCTCCTTCAGACAGACGATCCACCTCGGGGTATTGTGTTCTCCTTGGAGGAAACTTGATCTCTTGGAAGAGTAACAAGCAAACTATGGTCGCAAGGTCAAGTGCAGAGGCAGAATATCGGGCAATAGGAAATGCAACCTGTGAGCTCATTTGGCTAAAACAATTGCTTAAAGAACTACATCTTTGTGAACAACAGCCCATGAAGCTCATTTGCGACAATCAAGTAGCATTACATATATCCTCTAACCCAGTCTTTCATGAGGGGACCAAACATATAGAAATTGACTGTCATTTTGTTAGAGAGAAGATTCAGTCAGGAGAGATCGAAACAACATTTGTCAATTCCAATGATCAACTTGCAAATGTTTTCGCCTAGGCTCTTAGAGGTCCCCGAATAGATCATATATGTAACAAGCTGAGAGCTTATGATATATACGCACCAGCTTGAGGGGAAGTGTTAGAAATAATATAATATTAAATAGCATTGTATTATTTATTATTATGTTATTCTAGCAGGTTATTTGGGCTTGGCCTATTAGGTCATTTAACCTCTTTAAATAGAGGTCTTTTGTACCGTTCTATACATAATTGAATACAATACATTCATACATTCTAATTATAGTTATTGCATAAAATAAATAAGAATGCATTGACCAAAAAAATAAATATGTATTAAATAAAAGGGTCACAGCGTGTTTAACTTTTTGAAGCGGGAATAATAAAGTTGGTCTGAGCTAGTGATCGGACCCGTTGAATCGGGAACCGGATCACTAATTGGTCAGTTAAGTCAATTAATCAGTCATGCTTGTAACTCAGTCAAGAATTGATGAATTGATCAAAATATGAGTTCAACCGGTGCTAACTACTATCCTAATACTCGTTTTTTGGTTGAATTTATTTTTAAAAATTGTGATAAAATATTACACCACAATTGTATTTGTGGGATTCAAACTTGATATCTAAGGAAAGGGAAGTGAAATGCTAACCACTATGTTAAATTACTTTGGTTATATATTATTTATATTTATTTATTTGTTATATATTTTTACATAAATTTAATTTAAGCAATTTGTGACTCACTAGTTGACTCATTGACTTAATATTTCGACCGAATGAATGATCGATATGAATTTAATAACATTGATTTCAAGATGGGAAATCATAGTCTCATATTGTGTGAGATAGATCTCTCATATTGCACTCATATCAAAAAAATATGCCTATCTTTAAAAAAAAAAATATTCATGGACCGCACTTTATTTGTTTCTAAACAAGAGAGAACTTATATCATGAAAGAAATAATCCGCTCTCAAAATTCGATGAGGGCATTAAAATAATTTTTTGAG
This sequence comes from Gastrolobium villosum, assembly GCA_032173675.1. Taxonomy (NCBI): domain Eukaryota; kingdom Viridiplantae; phylum Streptophyta; class Magnoliopsida; order Fabales; family Fabaceae; genus Gastrolobium; species Gastrolobium villosum. Next base: position 21,866 of record JAVKPL010014809.1, on the reverse strand, counting down.
AAGTCTAAACCGACTAACATGAGGCATGTACACGTTCATGCAACTTATTATTTGATAAAATAGTAAAATTAAAAATAAAAAAAAAGTAAACCCCCCAAAAAATTTGGCATTACTTTTATACTACTAATTTTTCATTTTTTTATACCTATAATCGTTAGGCATCTAAATTTAGATTAATTAATTTTAAACATTTTACAGCTGAACACGGAAAATTGTAACATTACCCTTTTCGGTTGGAATAAGCAAGGGCTTTTGGCTTTGTTTCAAAGACCAAAACACATGTTTAGTTCAAAAAATATTTTTATTTTTATTAGTAATTTAAAAATATAACCTTTTTTATTTTTAAAGATTTTAATTATCATTTCATGTACAATTTTTTTTAAAATAAAAATAAGATAACATTTTTATAATACTAATAAAAACAAAGCTTACTAAAAAAAATATTTCCACAATCCAAACGTGAAGCTTAATGACAAAAGTGGGCCAAAAATAGTATACGAAAATTCTCTGCAAGCCCAATTAGTTGTAAGCTACACAAGTACAAATATGATTGTGAATATAAGCCCAAATCCTCATGCAAATATGGAAATTGGATAGGCCGCTAAAGAATTGTATAGAAAAGTCTAGAACACAGCAAGAACCCAAGTCACAATCATAAGAGATTTTTTAAAGAGTTTGGGTTCCAGAAATGTCCAATGCTTCCTATAAAATTCAATGCAAACGTCAACTACTCAATGTACTTTGTCTTACCATAGATCTAACTTCACTCTAGCATATTTCTCAAGCAGAAAAAATGGCTTCAACTCTACAAAATATGAGTTTCTATGCCCCCACTTCACCTAGCAGAATGAACAAGTTTTCCAATGTCAAAATGCTACCATTGTCAAGAACAAGGAATATAACTTTCTGCAACAATGTAAAGGCTATGTCAGCAAGTGAAGCAAACTTGCAGAGGACAAAGCAGCAGCAGCAGCAAGTGCAGCCAAAGATGAAGGTGCCTAAAGGTAATTGAAAGAATAATGATTCTCCAATTCTTTTTATTCCTTTATCAAACATTAAATTCAGTGACATAACAACTGATAAATGATGATTTCTTTTTTTATAGAGCTGTTGTTGAATCAGTTTCCAGTAGCAAGGACTATGCAACAAATGATGGACACAATGGAGAGGATTGTGGAGGATCCTTTGGTTAACAGTAGAATTTCACCTTGGCTAGTTGCTGGAGATGATGAATACAGCAAGGGAAAGATTCCATGGGCAATAAAGGAAGGAGAGAAAGATTACAAAATGAGATTCAATATGCCGGGTATGAACAAGAATGATGTCAAGGTATGGATTGAAGAGAACATGCTGGTAGTGAAGGCAGAGAAGGTACTTAGAGAGCATCATCAAGGTCAAGCAAATGGCAATGAAGAATTAAGTTCAGAACATGAAGATTGGCCTGCCAATAGCTATGGTAGGTACAAATACAGGATAGCCCTCCCAGAAAATATTGAGTTTGAAAAAATTAAGGCACAGGTCCAAGATGGTGTTCTTTACATGACAATTCCCAAAACCAACACCAATGCGAAAATAATTGACATAGATGTACAGTAATCACAAGCTCATAATAAAGTTAAAGCTAGTTTACAGCTATATTCAGTTTTGTTTATCTGATTTCCCTCTCTACACAACCTTGTTGACATATAATATTCAGCAGGAAATTCCCAAAAAAATTTAAAGCAAGTCACTGTATGTATGACATGACATACACATGCAGGATATGAATAGGTTTACAAATAAATCCTGGTCAAGTTTGTAAACAAATTTAGAGAATACAATGTAGAGTTACACGTTATTCCTCTTGTTAGTGATGTCATGCACAATCAAATGCAAGTAGCAGATCCCTTTTTTTTTTTTTTCACAACTCAGTTTACAAAGAATTAGTATTACAAATTAGAAAAACAGATGTCACATGAAGTTGACGACCTCTTTCTTCCTTCAACTTCCAGTTGCAAATAGCAGGACGGTTCTCGCTGTATCCATTAGCTAAACCTTTACTTTCTGAAAATGTAGGATGAGAACTTCTATAGGAAAAATTCTGTCAATTAAGATGGCTTTTTCTTTCGGCTGGTTTGTGAGATACGCTTCAGCACTTGAGCTTCCCTTTTCATTCCTCTGTAATACAAAAGTACAAACCTTATTGGGGCCATTAGAAAGCTTCCTAAGGTACGGTCCATTGCCTAGAAGTTTTGAAATACATACCTCTGGTATAAGTAAATGTAGAGATAGTAAAGTAGCAACAGCATCACAAGCAAAATGGAGGCAACTATGTAGAACACATTTGTCTTCTTCTGCACACATCAAGAAACTAGTTAATGATAATTTCTCTTAATTTTAGCCTTACATCTCAGTACACAATAGCAGTAGTAGGCAAGTGCAAATGAACATGGGAATTGCATCCCACAGATACTTTTCCACCAGTCCACCACAAAGTTGCATAAATCACGTTAATCTTTATTGTCTTCTCTTCATTGAGTCTTTCAGTGTGAAATCTATATAAGTTCCCTTATAACAAGGGAGTTTAGAAATTTACTATCCCTACAGCTATACAATTTTTAAAGTACATTCTGAATCTTTAACTATAAATAAAGATTTCAGGAAATCGAACAAAACTCAAGTTAACAGACAGAGTTGGACAAGCATCACAAGCACTCATAAAAGAATATAAAAAGAACATTGAAAAAAAATATCAAAAACTCGTACTTAACGGAACATAAAGGGCCGACCCAGTTCAAATACCCATTTCGTGAGTGTCTGAGGAAGGGAATATTTTAGACAGTCTTTTCCCTGCTTTTTGCAGAGAGACTGGTTCGAACCCGCGACCTGATACGCCACGGCAAGCAAGCTTACCGCTGAGCCAAGCCGGCCCTTCACTTAACGGAACATACCAACAAAAAAAAAAAAATTGATGGGAAGGAAAAAACAATTCAATTGTATATTAAAGTTATATTACCCTGCGCCCTCTGGAGAAAGGTTTCCCACTTCCGGTGCAGCTGTGTGCATCACAGAATTGGTGCAAGAAAAATTCTGCCGAATTGTTAAAGTTAGAAAGCAGAATGACAAACTAGCATAAGTAAAGGGCCGACCTAACTAGCATAAGTACACAACTTTTTTAAAGAATGAAGAAAACATTGTAATACCATGCAGTCGGCTTGCCGCAGGGCCCTCGTTAACAGGAAAACAACTATCCGCTAAGCTCTATGAAAATAAGGTAAATTAGAAACAAAGATATTTGGTTAGAGTAAATGAATAGACAGACCAAAAGTTCACCTCACACAGATGTTTATTTCTAGCAGCAGCAGCAGGATTGCACTTTGATTTTTTTGACCCAGAATTCATTTCAAGGTCACAGTGTAGAGCACCACATACATCTGCTAAGCACCGGCTTTCATTCTGGATTGATCACAAACTATTCTTTTTCAGTTATTAATGCTACCCAATGACAGATTGAGCAAAGAAAGCTACCAAAATTTTCATATTTTGGGTTACTAATTCCAAAATTTTGAAAGATAAACAACTTTAACATCTTTCTGAAATATACAAGTGGTATTAAATATCATTTAGTGGGTAACAATTATGTTTAGGAAAGTTAAAGAATCAAAGCACTACACAATTCCTTCCAACAAGTGTTTTTCCCTTAATTTCCTGCAGTGCTTCTAGGTCAAGAGGGGATCTAACAAATCATAGCAATCAACAGCAGGTTTCTCTATAGTAACCCTTGAAACTGAGATAGATATATAGACCTTAAAGCTTAGCTTAAATTATGAGATTTAAAACTTGAAAACTGAAAGCAAAGATCTATTTTTTGGGGAAGTCTCAAGGTTTGGTTCACTCAATGAACTATTTCAGTTTTACTGCCATCAGATTTTGTTCAGTTAGGGTCAGACAAGTCTGAGACAAGAATCTTGCACAGCTCGACCAGCAGAACCTACACAAAGCAATAGTTAGCAGTCCTGGAGCTCAGTTTGGCACTTTTACAACCCCACATTCCTCATGAAATGACCATAATAATGTCACAAAATATAACATTTATTAACTATATAATGTCTGATGGCATTCTGATTATTTCAGTGAAATCAAATTTTTACGTTTTAAAAGATATGCAAACTAGTTTTTCCGCTAACAAGTCATTTTTTCCATCAATGGAAGAAAAAGTAAACTGTATTGAACAAGAAGAATCATACCAAATTAAGTAAATCAGAATGTCTGTTGTCAAAATGCTGATCAAGATGTTTCTCTTCATAGAAACTTTTCTTACAGAAGCCACACTGCCATTCATTTATATCTATGTGAAATTTATGTTGTTCCTGATCTCTGTAGATATCATTGTCAGGGTGAAACCTACATTTTCTTGAGATATGATATTTTTCTTTCTCCACAAAGGGCATCAAATACTGCAGCAAAAGTCATGTATCAGATAACGCACACTTATCATTTTTATCATATGATGCAAGTAGGTCACATAGTAGCATCAAGAGAGTCAATTTCTTTTGGATATATTCTAATACCTCTTGAATGATCTTCCAAGCTGCTCTACTTCTTTCTCTAGAGCAATGTATTCGATGATTATCACCCTGCTCCTGGTTCACAGTTCTGAACAGTGACATTATATTAGCGATGACAATTCCTGAAAACAAGAAGCAAGAAAGGCACAAACATAGAGCCAAAGAAAGTAAAAGAAGCAAACAAATGAACAAAGCATTCAGTTACTGACATGAAACAAATGAAGGGGGTTTATCATGTACGAGTTTTTTAATTTATTTCTTGATTACCCCTTACTAATAATAGGATCACCAAGATGTAAAGAAGTTAATTTTGACATGCAAACTAAAATTGCTGTTCTCCTAATCCAAAATACTTCCAATCATAAGATTAAAACTCACTCACCTTCCAGCATTTGAATCTATATAACCCTGTAACAAAGAAACAATTGAAGGTTTATTTTTATATTATCATGGCAGTTTAAAAAAAAAATATGCAGAAGTTCGGAACAAAAGTAAAAAAAAAAACCAGGGCTTCACTTTGTAGCAAAAAGATGATTCCAAAAAAATAGCACATATTACTAGTTTTGCGGTGATCCATTGAAAAACATACACATAAATATTAAAACTCAAAAGGAGGTAGCAACATAATAAGAATAAAAACACAGCATGAGATTCTCATTTTTCTCAAGTAGAAAAATCACACATTAAGGTATTGATTGCTCCAGACACCAAACCAAGTCCTTACGCAAATGCAATTCCATTCTGTAGACCTTCAAATTCATGCAATCCAAACACTCGATAGAAACAAAATTAAATCTTCAGCAAAAAAAGAAAGAAAAAGGGCATAGCTACATCATAAGAATCAGAACACAGCAAGCAATTCACAATTCCCATTTCTCAAGTAGAAAATTCGCACATTAAGCTATTGATTTGTCCACAAAACGAACCAAAGTTCCATGCACAATTGAATTTCCAATCTATGGTAATCCAAACAGCCCATGATGCCCACAATTAAATTCAGTAAGAATCTCAACAAAAGAAAAGTGGGTATTTTCAATAATTTGGAAAAATTGAAAAAAATACATAAAAGGATAATTTTTTTTTTAATAATTACAAGGTCAGTGTGTAGAGCAGTGAGGTTGAAGAAACCTTTGTGAGTTGCAGAGAAAGACAGAGGCAACAAACAATGCTGAACGCCACCAACCGATGATACGAAACCCACATCATCTTCATTCTTCTCGTGGATTCTTGTTTCCTTCGAAATAAACATGAAAATCTCCGAACCCACACTGAACCGAAAAGTTGAAACTTGCACACACAGAAGAAATGAAAATGCTTGCGCAGTCTCTGATCTCTTGGTACCAGAAACAGGAAACCCCGTTGCAATCGCGATAGTTTATCCTATCATAATAAGCCACGTGTCAAACCAATGGAATTGGGCATTTGGCACACTGTTTTTTTGACTTTTGTTGTCCAACCTTCGCTGACCTTTCAATCTACTTCAGGAAGGATACACTCGCCAATCGCCATTAAAGCTGCGTTGAAAGGTTTTTCAAAAAAAAAAAAAAAAAAAAAGTATAACGATGTAAAGTTTTTTTTTTTTTTTCTTTGAAACTCTTTCGGAAGAATATATTGAAATATATTTTTAATTTTAATTTTTTTATTAAAAACTTTTTTGATTTTTATAAAATTCTAAATATAAATTGAAATATATTTTAATTTTAATTTTAATTTTTTTATTAAAAACTTATTTGATTATTATAGAAGGGAAAGGTTATACTTACTACCTAATTTTCTTACTACTTATTACTACTAAATTTTAACGGATGATTTCCGTCAATCTAACGGTTGTAATTTATGGAATCATATTAATTATTAATTTGCAATAAATTATAACCGGTAGATTGACAGAAATTACCGGTTAAGATTTGATAGTAACAAGTAGTAAAAAAATCATGTATGAAGCCTATTATAAAATTCTAAATATATTTTTGGAATTTTTAACAAAATATTTTAAGTTTTGCAAATGGGATTCATGACTTATTACACTTTGCTAGCAACATTTACCACTAAGTTACAAGGATTTTATTGTTGAAAAGCATTTATTACCTGGGATAGATTATTCTACCTATTGATACTAAAAAAAAACAAAGATTATTCTACCTACTGTTGTTTTGTCTACCTTTGTCTATCCCTTTCAATACCTCTTGATCACAATTTTATCTGACGATCGGACTCGAACCGAGATGCCATAGCACTGCTTCCTAAGAGCAGCGTGTCTACCAATTTCACCATAGCGGCTTACTCAAAATTATAATAACCTATTTTTAGTCAATCGTCGAGAATTAAATGCATCTCCATTTTTCAATAAAAGAAAAATAGTGAATTTATGGATTAAAATAAATTTTTTTCCTCTTTCTTTCTCCTCATTTTCTCTCACATCCTTTCTCTCTCCTTCCCTTTCCTTCTTTCTCTTCCACCAATACGAATACCTATTTTAAATTGTTAGCAGTTCAGTTTCTGAGACATCGGAATTCATTTATCGATTCACTTCCTGAGACAGAGACCATTGCTATGCAAGTCATGATTAATTTAAACGAAACATAGCTTTCCTCTTTCAATGACCGCAGGGCGGAAAGGTACCCATACATGCCCGGATAATGTTGAAAGTTTCCAAGTCAGAGAGAGGATGTATATATAAAGAATTTTATAATTCTCATTCTTCAATAGATTTACAATTTTCCTACACACACTTTGATTTCTGTATTGACATGGATCTTACATATAATTTTTTCTAACAGTCTCACATACTTTTTATCTCTACAACATGAGATTTCAATTCTTCTTCAACATGAGAATTATAAAACCCATATATAAATGGAAATTCATTAATTATATATTTATTGTGTTGGCCGATTTCTCATGAAACAATTCATTTAGAATTTGATTTTTCTATTATTAGGAATTAACTAATATGATAAATGGATTGACTAATACGTAGGGGTGTTCGCAGTCTGGATTGGATCGGTTTTGCAAGCAAAAATCATCTGATCCAATCCCTTCGGTTTGCTCATGTAATCATCCATTCGGTTTGTATTTTTTTTTCAAATCCGATACGGTCCAATCCATTTTTTTTTTCGGTTTGGATTTGATCGGTTTTTGGTTTTTTGAAAACCCTAAAATTTGTTTCATAATTATTATGCAAATAACATCGTTTGTATATATTGGCTTTGTAAATTTATTTATTTTTTTGAAATAAAAAGCATCAATAGACCGATAATATAGTTTTTTTTTTTGACAATGAGATATGAAGCTCTACACAGATGGATTTAGTTGATAGGTTAATAGGTCTTAGGTTTAGAAATTTTTTGGGCTATGATTGGGGAAATGCCTAAGTAGGTAGAGGGAAATTAATAGAGATGAATTAATATATTGGATCGGTTTGGATTGGATCGGTTTTCATCAATCCATCCGAAAATCGATCCAATCCAATTAAAATTTGCGGGTTTTTTTTTTCGATTTTCGATTTTTCGATTTTCGGTTTTCGATTTTTCGGTTCGGCTATCGCGGTTTGAATTGATTTGGATTGGTTGATGAACATCCCTACTAATATGATTGAGGGATTCTTATAATTAAGTTGGAATTGTCTTTTTAAATTTACTTGATCCGTGTACTTTGGTAATTCTTATAATCATGATTTACACAGCAATGGTCCATGTCTAACCGGTTAATGGAATTCCGGTGTCTCAGAATCTGAATTGCTAACAATTTAAAGTAGGTATAGGTATTGGTGGAAGAGAAATTGGGAAAGGGGAGGAGAGAGAAAGGGTGTGAGAGAAAATGAGGAGAAAGAAGAGGAAAAAAAGATTTATTTTATATCGCAAATATCGACCGTTGGATGAAATTGTGATCGAAAGGTATTGAAAGAGGTAGACAAAGATAGGCAAAACAAGAGTAGGTAGAATAACCTATCCCTTATTACTTATAAGGATGCCATAATAATTTTCTTAAAAGAAAAGGGAGAAAAAAAAAACAAGGGTTTTCGTTTGTCATGTTCCATGAAAAACGGAAGAGATTGACGTCATTATGGCATCCATTAATACCACATTCTTTCAAGAGCTCATTAATGGAGCAAAGACAAATAGTTTTGTTCCCTCCAGAAGCATCGTCAAGGGGATCCAATTTCCCGGTACATATTCGTTTTGTGCATGGAGAAGCTATCTCATCTAATTGCAGACAAAGTGAATGAAGGAAAATGGAAGCCTATTCGAGTGGGAAGGGTAGGACCTCCCATATCTCACCTAATGTTTGTGGATGATCTGACAATTTTTGCTGAAGCAACTATGGAGCAAGCGCAGACTATAACACCTCACAATTCTAAATTAAGTAATTAAAGTATTAAGTGAGAAATCAAGTGATGGATTAGTGAAAATCCCAAAGATTAGGCCAAAATACAAAGAAAGGGCAAAACGGTAATTAGCCAACACGCAACCCTAGGAAGATAAAATTTGAGCAGGAGGTCTCAGATGATAAAAATAAGCCTGGAAATGGATTCAGAACGAAAAATTGAGTGGATAGGCAAGTTTCAGAAAAATCAGTGAATAGTGTTTTTCGTGGGTAAAAATATCGCAGTCAGATTGCACCGTAAAACGAGCCAGTGGAATTTTGAGCTCTAGGTTTCAAATATTGATTTTAAATGGTCCATAGAAATAGGAAATATGATTTCTGATAATATTTGAGGGATTTAAGTCAATTTGTGGAAGTTTGTCAACGGAACGCGCTGTACCTTAAAGCAGTGTTTTTCCGAACAACCGGAAAGCTCCAAATTTATCTGAGGGAGTAAAATTAAAGGATTTTGTCAAGATGAAAAATTATAATTTCTCATTAGGTTTTTAAATTGTGAATTTTAGTGATGATCGGAGGGAAATTCGGGTGAGTTTTAAATCACGTGGGATCCGGTACCCACTTTAAGTCAAATAAACATTCCTAAATCACTATTCATCTCCTTCATTTCACGGTTTTTTTCTCCTTTGTCCAGCATACAGCCCCATTTTCCCCTCCAATGTGCTCAAGTTTCTTTCTTCCTTAAACCAACCAATTCTCAACCAAATTCAACAAAGTTTGTGTTGAATCTTGATGGAAAACACCTTCTGAACCCATTGGTACCACTATTGAGTCTTGAAATTGAGTGTGGGAGGAGATCCACCACTGTTTATATTTCGGTTTTCATGCAAAAAAGGGTGATTATGTTGATTTCAAATGCTCCAATGGTGGAGTATGCTTAGGTGGAGCCATATACCATGCAATTGGGTGAGTTATTTCAACATTTCATTGGTTGAATTTTGAGTTTTGATTATTGACCCTAAAGAGGGATTTTGTGATATGCGGTGTTAAAGAGCTCAAATGGAAAATGTCTATTAGATGATAATGTCTTAGAATGATGTATTAATGCTAGAAATGCAATGAAAATTTTAAGCGAAAAAAATGGATTTTTAACTTAGAAAAAAATTGGTTCATGAAATGGAATTTTTGAGTTTTGTGTAATGTGTGGTATAGTGAATTGTAGTGTGATTATATGATGTTAGGATGTGATTATGTGAGTTGTGGGCCATAGGAATTGAGTGGAAATCCTTGGTTTGGACTAACCAAGATTAGGCCATTTATGTACAATTGAGCAAATGGATGTTTTAGAACACTTTGGTGTTGTGTTGTGTGATGGAAAAGTTATTAGATGGGTTGTGTGGTGATTGGCATGTGGAAGAATCAATGTAAAAATAATAAGTGTTGAAAGTGGCAAAATGTGCCTAAAGTGTAATAATTCGCAAAACGTTGCGAAAAAGTCGTAAAACCGAAAAACGGCGATTGAACTAGCCTTTGGGTAACCTAAGTAAGTGAAATAAAATGAGAAAGAAAATTTAGAAAAATAAAACCCTAAATAACCCTATTATGGCCGAACCTTAGGGGGAGAGTAGGGGAATTTGACGTTTTTGCGTTTTGACGATTGTGACTGAAACTGACGGCTGTGCATGGTTGTACAGGTTGCCGTACGTGGACATAGACTTGGAACAGTGAAACAGTGGATTTCCCTTGGTCCTGGATCAAGTGGATTAAGGTAAGTGATGTGGTTTACACATGATATGTTGAAATTCATGAATGGATTCAAAGTTATAAGTGTGTGGAATGGTCCTCTGTGTAGGCGTTCCCCGCGAATCAAGATGTAAGTGGAGTTCTGCGGAGCTCAGTGAAAGGAAAAAGAAAGGTAACCTCTTGGTACTGGGGCTTGTTCCCCTTTTTGTGTTCCACCTTGCTAGTTGATGGCAATGGTAGGAAATGTGTATGAGTAGTGTAGAACAGCATGAGCATGCATGTGCATTATCACAGTGGGTACTTATGTACCAGATCTCTGGCCAGTAGATATTTTTTAGCCTTCGGGCAAGTGTTTCTGGACTGCCACTGGATAGGTCTCCGAGAGGGAGTTCCAGTTGACCCAGGGTCGTGGTGTGTTATCCGGATAGGAGCACACTAGGTTGTCTCGGGTGTATATGGTTGGAAGGGGTACCTTGGTGGGTTGTTCTATGAACACGCCAGGGGTAGTACCCATAGGCGTATAGCCGAGGACATGGCGTGATATTGGTAGCTACCATCCCGCATGTCGTAGTTGTTCTGATATATTCCCTCTTTCTCTAAATCCCTTGCTTTATCCCGTTTTATAACAGTGGTGTTGTTTTTATGCTATTGATATACATCGAAGTGAACCATTGGGCGGAGTTTTCTCCAGAACCTCTTGGTTACTGAGATATATCCGTATATCTCACCCCGTCTCGGGGCATTATTTCAGGGTGTACCAGTGGATATGGAGCAGTGGGCAAGAAGCCCGCATGAGGACGAGTGGAGCAGTGGTGTAGAGTTTAGCTATCATGTCATTTTAGTTTATGAATTTATTTGGCAAGTGAAGTATAATATGTAAATAATTGTAGTTTGAAGTTAAAGTTGTAAATGTAAATGTAATCCAGTGTTGTAAATGTACCATAGATGTATGTAATATGATGGAAGGGCTTTAGGCCTATTGTAGGTTTATGATTATCTGCATTATGGTTTATGCATGAAATTGAATGTTAGTTATTAAAACTATAAAGGATTGAAAAGTAAACTGCTTATGTTTTAAGTGTATATTGGATTGGGTTGTAAGAGCCCCAAGGCGTTGTTGGACCTTGTGTGTGCCACCCATTGGATTTTGCTGGATTTCAGGTGTATTAGTGGTGTTAAACAGGTTATGCAAATTTGGGGATTCTTGGAAATACAAAGGAAACTCTGGCGAATTTTCTGTAGAATTGGCAGTTTTTGGGTGAACTTTGGAGGAGCGTATCTCTCTCCATAGTGGTCCGATTGGGACGTGCCATACGCCATTTTGAAGCTTAAGATGTCCCCTACGGTGTATTAAAAGCCTAGGTTCATTGGTGGTGTGCGCAGCCCATGGGGGCTGTTGTCACACACTGCCCTGTTCTGTCCTGTTTTGGGTGGCAGATTTGAGAAATTAATTCCCGCTTCGTTACTTGGTCAAATTAAGCATACGATATATCAAATCGAAGTTTGAGGTGTCTAGTTTATGGTGTAAAAAGTTGAGAGCCATTGGTTGGGCGGTTAGGTACAGTTTATTCCATGAAGATTGTAGGTTTTAAGCTGTTTTGGAGTTGGTAGGCAATGTTGTTTGTCCATCTTCAAACGGCGATAACCGGAGCTCACGAGCTCGGAATCGAGTGTGTGATAGCTTGTTAGAAAGGTAATTGAATAAGGAAAAAAGATAACCTGGAGTCTAAGTTTTTAGTTTTATTTTGTGTTCGTGGAAAAATAAATTAGCAAGTCCGGTTAAGTGGTAAAAATGTAAAAGTGAGGAATTGGCTAAGTGGGTTTATGGGAACCCCTTAGTATCTTGTAGGTAATAAAATAAAGTGTATAAATAGTTAAGAAAGTCTTCCGCTAGTGTTTCAGTTACGGTCACAGCTTTTTATTATTACGCTTTTTATACTTTTACTGTTCGCGTAATAATCGAAAAAAGTTTATTCTCATTTTTATAAATGAACTGCTGTGATTGTAACTGCGCTTAATATCATAATTAATGTTAACAATACCGGTACGTAACGGGTTGTTACACAGACGGTGATGGAGTGTCTAAATCACTTTGGCGAGATATCTAGGCAAAAAGTTAGTTTTGCTCCTAATGTGCAGGAATCAATCGCAGGACAAATCACCAGCAGTTGCCGCTTCATAAAAATGAACAAACTGGGCCGCTATCTTGGTTCAATTATCAAGCATGGCAAGACAACAAAAAGGCGTTTCACAGACATTATGGACAAAGTCAGAAAAATGCTAGATGGTTGGAAACACCAATGTTGATCATTTGCGAGAAGGGTTACTCTAGCTCGATCAGTTTTGTCTGTCATTTCGGCTTTCCATATGCAAAACTCGCTTTTTCCGGCCTCATCGGCAAACCCACATTGGGGCCAATGTCTGCAAGTGCAGACATGTATTTTTGGGGAAAAAAAAATTAACTACATCGCCTTAGCTGTTTTGTACCTTTTGTCCATCATATGTTATTTAAGAAAATAAATAACTTTGACAATAACAACAATTAACAGTCCAACTTTATATTTGATAACTTGCAATTTGATGACAATGCACGTAAAGAAAATAAATCTTGTAACTATTTTGCATGGCTATACGAATAAAAATCTTAATAAATAATCATTGCCTGAAATTGTGATTATTATTATTCTTAAATATAGATCTCAAAATTCTAAATATTGAGAATGGAAAAAATAACAAAAGAAGAATCACCTTTATATGACTCTTGATTATTATTATTTTATGTTAAGTTGAATTTTTTTTTTGTTTATATTCTTTTGTTTTTAATATATTTAAAAAAAAAATTTAAAAAAATTCTAGGGCGCTACCCCCGAACCCTCACCACTAAATGTGCAGATATAAATAAAATTTTCTGGGTCCACCAGCAAGAGGAGAGCCCACTTAGGCATACCTACACAAACTTGTGTGGTGAATTCTGTCCAAACCAGAAGCTTTGTCGATCCAAGTTCTAAAGGCGAAATACGGTCGAAACATGGATCTACGAAGGAGCATCAGTGTGAAGAATGATGATTCTCCACTTTGGAAAATGTTGGCATAAGTTTCTTCAAGGAATACACTAGGAAGTGGAAGATGGAGGTTCAGTGAATTTCTGGCAAGATACTGGTTGGATCTGCATAGTCCACTTTTGTATAAGGCAAAGAGGGGCATCCCATTGGAGGACCAAAACAAGAGCATCAGGGATTGGGCACTTACGGAGTCGGGAGAGTGGAATGTCCCTCTTTTACTAAACTATTTTGATGAAGAAACGATATCCCATATAATTGCAAAACTCGTTCCTCGTCTTGGCAACAGAGAGGATCGTTTGATACGAAGAAACAACCATATCTCCCAATCATTGGTAAAGGTAGCTTATAGCAATATTATAAGCCTAGAAGAACAAGATGCCAATAGAGAGTGGAAGCAAATATAGCGGTGGAAGGGTCCTGAAAGAATTAAAATGTTCCTTTGGATGGCAATGCTGGGAAAGCTTCCAACGAGAGAAAAAGACAAGCGCTTGGAATTAGGGGTGCTAAACGAACCAGGGACCTTTGGCTCGGCTCGTGAAGACCTGAGCTTATATGTTTAAAATTCGTTGTTGCCACCAGGCTTGAACTTGTATAAAAGCTCATTTAATAAAAAGGCCTAAGACTCCAATTCAAAAGCTCGGCCTTAGAGCCTCTCAGGCTCGCCTAATATATTATTATTATTATTATTTTATATTTTTTATACTACTTGTAATAGCCCTCTCTTTCTCCTCAATCCGTTTCATCCCATTTTATTGGTTAAACAGACTTTTTGAATGTTTTTGTTCTATATTATGTAGTTTGGATATACATTGAATTTATTAATAGTTATGGAATTACTAGTGTTGTTGATTGTATATTCTGTTTGGATAAATTTTTGTTATCTTATTTTTTTTAACAGGATAAATCAGGCTTTTATTTTTTATAAATAAGCTAGGCCACAGGCCAATAGTTATATTTATAACAGGTAACAGGCTTAGTCAGACTGACACATTTAAACACAGGCTTAGCATTTTAAGACCAAAGCTCAGCTCGGCCCGTTAACACCCCTACTTGGAATCAAGGACCAAGCACATGTCCACTTTGTGCCCAAATCACAGAAACAGTGCTACGTACTCTTCGAGACTGCAAGGTAGCACGAAAAACATGGAATGCATGGATTGACAGCAGCTAGGAGTGAAAGTGGGTTGGGCTGGGCCAAGCTTTGCCCCGAAAAGCCCAAGCCTACGTCAAAAAAATTTAATTTGGCCTGGCCCAAGCCTATTACAAGTCTAACTGTTAGCCTGACTTGACCCGTTTATGAAAGAACAAATAGTCTGGCCTAGCCCATTAGCATGTTAATTTTTAACTTCCAAACAAAATCATGAATCAACTTTACAAAATACTCAAATTCTACTGCTAAACCAAAAATCATAATTTCAACGTCCAAACAGAATCATGAATCACAAAAAAACTCATACAATTTGCATTTAAGTCACTTTCAAAAACAAAATGCTCAAACTAAATAACATATATTCATCAGATTCATCAAACAAATCCATACTATGTAAATTAAAATAATTACATGAATCCAACAAACACATCATGATGCTTGTAGTAAGTATAACCTCTACCAAAAACCTTTTAATATATTTATATACACAATTTAACATGTTGAGATGTTGGTTCGTCCTATATAAGAAATAAAGTTATATTTCTATTAAAATATAATAGAATATAATTAAGTTTATAAATAATTACAATTGATTAAATTAATATCTTTTATTTTTTCTTCAAGGCATACTTATTATATTTTATTTTATTTAAAATAAATAATACAATATGGGCCGGCCTATAGGCTTATAGGCCATGCCTTGTGAAAGTGAGCTTACGACCTTTTATTAAACAGGTTTTTTCAAGGCCCAAGTTCGGCCTATTTTATGAAATATACTAGGTCAGGTCTGGCCTGACGTAGGCCGAGCCGTAGGCCCGTGTGGGCCGGCCCGACCCAGTTTCACCCCTAACAGCAGCCATCGTACTGAATTTTACAACAGTGATGCAAAGTCATGGTTTGTAAGGAACTTAAGCTTTGGGTAGAGGAGACTAGAAGCGGAGTGGATAGACATTCTTTGGTTACATGTTGGCCATTATGGATGTGGAGGAATCGCACTATCCACGAATCAGACTTCACATGACTAACACAACCTTAGGAACATGTAATGGTCTACATTCATGATATGGCAAGAGCAAGGAGCAGATGTGACATAAGGAGTACAAACCTTTCTATACCAGTTGTAACACCCTATTGGAAGCCCCCAGAGGATGGTTGGATCAAACTGAACTTTGATGGAGCTTGTAATAATGAAGATAGGGCGGCGAGTTGCGGTGGACTATTGAGGGACACCAATGGTGTTTGGATTGTAGGATATGCAGCTTTTCTGGATATACCAATCCCCTTGATGCTGAGCTCGATGGAATACTTCTAGGCATGCAGGTGGCTTGGGAGGCAGGTGTGAGGAGGCTCATAGTGGAAAAGGATGCTACAAATGCTTTAACAATCTTGGACAGAAGTGGTGCAATAGCAAGAAACTCTACAGTGGTAAAAGAGATATGTGAGTGGCTAAAGAAGGATTGGTAGATAAAGAAAATTTATTTCCCTTTTCAAAATAATGATTGTGCTCATTTTCTAGCAAAGTCTGCACTATCTGATGCTCGAGTAAGGAGAATTATAAAGGAACCACCTCTTCACGTGAGGCATAGGCTGCTGTTAGAGGCTAGGGACAGTAGAGGTATCTCCACCCTTGGATAGTTTTTTTCCTGTTTGTTGGGCTAGTTCCCTCCTATTGTACCAAAAAAAGGAAGAGATTCCTACTGAGACAAGATTTCGTGGGGGCCAGCATTTTTAAAAGGAAAAAATTGAGGTACTAAAAATGAATTATCTATAACATAAAAAAGTTTTTTTTTTATTTTTGTTTTGGTAACAAGGGAGGGCTAAGACCAAAGCTAAAAAAACAAAAACAAAAAATAGAAAAGAAAAAAGAAACAAGACCAAGAAGAAATTATCTCAATAAGAAATCCCTAGGTCTGGAGACCCCCGATGCATCAACCTGCAGGAGCATAGCAAGACGGTCTGATGAAGTGTCAAATATCATCCAACTCCGAGTTATCCAAGAGTTAATTAGCCAACCAGTCCACACAGCAGTTCGCTTCCCGGAAGGCATGCACTAGATGAATCTACCAATCACGCTCCAACCATTCTCGTATTCGAGTCAGCAAATGCAACTCATGGGACTTATCACCAGACTTGGTGAGCAAAGAAATAATTGTTACTTCATCATATTCAACAACCACACTTCTCCACCCCGTGTTCAGAAAAATTTCAAACCTCTCAAAATCCCCCAAAGTTTTGCTTGTAGCGTTGAACACCACCCTACTTTGAAGGAGAAACCACCTAGCCAACTTCCTTGAGAGTCCTGCAACAGACCACCATAAGTTGACGTACTTGGACTTCCTCTCGCAACACCATCTGTATTAAGTTTCACCACATTAACTTTTGGTGGCTTCCAAGAAATCTCCATGCTCAAAACTCTCCCCCTCATAATCCTTCGATTAACCAATCGTAAAGTATCATGGATCTCCATAAACTTTCTTACCGCCCACACAGAATTGAAATACAGCACTGGCCTACTGACGTGAATCGGCAAGTGTACCGAATCGCGCAAGTAATACAGTGATAAATCAAAGTTCGTATCCACAGAGAGTGTGTTTAAATCAATTAAAACTCTTCCTTTTTAAGATTAAATATTTCAAAAGGTTTTTGACACGAATGTCAGGATTGTGTGAGAATTGATTTGTAAATTTAAAAGACTTGTTTTTGGTTCTTTTTGAAAAAGAAATGAAATAAGGGTTTAATTATATGAGAAAAGCGCTGCAGTTAGAGAACACTCACCAATGATCCCCACCTTTTACTATGGATTAAGTTAAATATTAATATATAAATCGTGAAATTAGATAATTATCAGATAAAGGTATCAATAGTTAATTCTCAATCCCTTGAGGAATTAACCCTTTAATCTCATATAGAACCCTAATTCCTTGAGGTGCCCTATATGAGATCAAGCATAAAGATCGATAATTGAAACATCTACAATATGAATCATGTCTATGTCTAGATCATGTTCATACCGTCGTTCTATCCCCTTTCCGGATTAAAGACCTCAGATCCCTCTTGTTGGCCCTAATCCTCAGATTTATTATTACTTACTAGATTGATCGGATCTAATAATAACAATAACAATACGATCAGAATAGAACGAAATTCAAAAGATAAATATATTCATAAAAACTCAATCCATTGTATCAGGGGTTCACAAGGGTTCGTGACCCTAACTACAGCAAAGAGGTTCTAGCCAACCATTATCATGGCTAGAATCAAGTATTCAAATGAAAAACATAAACTATCAGAACTACAGAAAGGTAGAAGAAGAGATCCCTCTCCTAATCTCCAGAGCTTCCGCCTCCCAATGACCTAGGATTTGTTCAGAAAAATGAGAAGTGTCCTTCTAGGGTTGCCTTATGCCCTTTTTATAACCTGAAAATCCTCCTTTTCTCGCAACTGACAGCTGTCTCTCTCAATCCCACGCTTGGAGCGCAGGATCCACGCTCCAAGCGTGGAGCTTCTGCCATTTTTGTTTTCTCCACGCTCCAAGCGTGGAGTTCCACGCTTGAGGCGTGGACTCACTGTTCTGAAGTCTCTTCCCACGCTTCAAGCGTGGGTTCCTACGCTTGGAGCGTGGGGCTTCTGTCTGATTCTTCTTCTTACTCCTTTATTTGTTATTTTCCTCCTGTAAATATGAAGAATTTGAGTGAGAGAGTGTCTGACAATTTTATTCAATAATTTCACCACATATACACTTTTATACACAGTTTTAGATCTGATTTCCTGCTGTTTTTGATCTATAAAAGTATATATGCTGGGAGCATATCAAACAATTCCCAGATTTAAACATTGCTGTCCTCAGCAATAAACTGATTCAAACTTAGAACTTTGTACAGCAGTGTTTCAACACAATATCAACCAAACACTTGAAGAAATCATTATGTCATGCCTGACTGAATTCTGCAAGAATTTTGATGATGCCATCAATTCTCTGAAAATTCATGAATGTAATCTGAACATCCCTCACCAAGACAAACTATATCACTCTCACTCTTGTGTTTTTAGGGTATCAGACATACATAACCATCACAGCTGAAACACTGCCATAGGCTTGATCATATTCTCAAGATCCTTAAAATTGAAGGATTCAAACACATGCACTTAACTGATCAAAGGACTTTCAATGGTTTTAATTTGGCCTGGCTAAGGTAGGAATTTGTATGGAGAGTGGCTTCAAATGCTATGAGATTGACACTGAGAACTTATCAATTTTGCTCCACTAACTTGCCCACAGAATTTCGGGAAGTCAATTCCTATGTTTGACCAATTTATTCACAATGCTTCACCCGCATGTTTTTCTTTTTCCCTTTTCTTTCTCTTTTCTTTCTTCTTTTTCTTTCTTCCCTTTTTTGTTTTTTTTTTTTTTTTTTTTTTTTTCAATTTGCTTAGTGTAGTGGAGCTTACCTTAGATATTTTCTCTCTTTTTGAGAAAAATCAGTAGTTCAATCTCACTTAGGGTAAGTTCATCATGGATAGGTTAAGCAACATTTTGGGTAATTACCAATGAATAGGTTCAAACCTCAAAGGGATAACAATGGAAGATTAATTATACAGGTGAGCTTTATGGCCAGAGCTATCAAGAACAAATTGCCTTATCATATCAGTTAAAATGCATGCCTTGTAGAGAAACAAACCAAGTTCTAGAGTGTCAGTACAGTGAGGCCTCTCAGAAAAATTTTACTGTCTAGGCTCAAACCTCAAGGCTATGATTTCAGACTAGATTTCACAGAGATATCAGGCATATCATCAATTCTAGCACATAATTTCAGACAGACAACAATTCTAATCTCTACTCATGCCAAGTGACATCATGCCAAAACTTTCAAAGCTTAATGTACTTCCTAAGATGAATTCAATCATTTGTTTAAGGAAGCAACATCTAAATCTGAGATTATCAATAGGCATATTCCAAACAACATACATACAGGCATATTCCAAAAAAAATTTTGCTGAATTTTTAAAATTACTTAAACTAAGACAGATATTTAAAACTGAAAATGTAAGTTGGTTCGAATATCTCCCCTGAAATGAAGTGTGGTTCCACAATTGCAGCTAAAGTGCAAGAACAGGTGGGCAAGGTCATCCACCATTCCCAGATTTTAGAAATTGCTGTCCCCAGCAATAACTAAGTTCAATCGATTAAGAACCGCTGCGCAATTAAAGCACACATCATTAACAATATTATATCAGCAAAACAATGAGAAAAACCCTGAGATGTTCATATCCAAACAGTACTTGACCCTAACAAAATCCTATTGGTCATTTAAAACAAAACACGAAACTTAACAATGTCTAAAAAAAATAAAAGTAACAACAGCCAATGATCACTCCTCCCTGGTATACTGCTGGAAAGAGCTAGGAGGATCTGCTGGATCTATCCCCATCTTCAGGCACATGGCCTTCATCATAGCATGCATCTCGAGTATGATCGGAGAATCCTCATAAAGTGGCTGGCGAGCAGATGATGATGCTGCTGATGTCTGGGCTGCTGGAGGTGCCTGCGGTACTGGCGGATCCTGTGGCTCTGGAGGGGGTATAGGATTTCCCTGGCTATTGAGAAGCCATGCTGCATGTTTTTCGGATTCCTTGTAATAACCTTCCAAGGCAGTCTTTGTCATAGGCTTTTCAGCCTTTACATCCAATGGCTCATTAGCGGGAATTTCAACCCCAGCTCTAATACACAGATTGGAGATTAAAGAACTGTGAGCCAATAGATTATTTTCCTTGCTTTGGGTAATCATGTGGACAATCCGGTCAGATAAAATAGCAGCAATATTCAGATTTTTGTCCCCCATCAGCACATAATATAGCACAGCCCTCTCGACATTAACATCACTTTTGTTCGTAGAAGGAATAACGGTTGCATTCACAAAAGTGTGCCAGCTGATAGCCTCACCAGTAAGGCTGAGCCTAGTAAATTTTTCGGGTACATTTGTGAGACCCGGCCTAAATTTCCATTCAGAGAATGGACTGGTGATCTTTTCCCGAACTTCATCAGCTATGAGGGGCATTTCTTCCCTATAATACCCTTCTGACGGCTGCATCATATTGAATAGTCGGGCAAACTCACACTCAGCCGTAGGGTCATATGAAGTTTGTAGGAATTCTTCAATTGTCGCAGCATCAAATGGCACTTCCTTCCCTCTCACCCAACTCCTTCGGGTGGCATTGACCATGTTCTTATCAGCATTGGCTATAAATTCTCTGAGAATGCGCCCAGAACTGTCTTGTGGAAAAGTGACCAATGTCCTCCATTGCCTCCTTTGAATTACTGAATAAATGTTATCAAAAAGTAGGAGACTCCCCAAATCGAATCCCCTTTCTTTGATTACATTTTTATTCAGCAGTTTAGTTTCATAAACTTCCTGCTTTTCAGCGGACAGAAATCTTCTGGGATCAAAATTTGTGCGGGGTCTTTTCGCAGCAGCTGACCCTTCGGTACCCTTTTTCATTCTTTTCTCCTGAAACTCAGAAAAGTTCCCAATACATGTGCACAACAAATATTATCAGCAGACAGATTCAGTTCATATCATCATTCAGCTCAATTCCCAGATTTAATTTCAACCATCTACTCAAATAAACAATCCCAACCCCATTAATCATGCCAATCATTAGTTGTATCTCTCCAATCCATACCACACAACAAAATATCATGCCTTTAAACAGTTCATGTCAACGTATCATGCCTTTAAATAATTCATTCCACATGCATATTAAGCAGTTAAACACATTCATACCACATGCCAAAAAATCATACCTCTCCTATCCTCATAATCATCATCAAGGAATGAGGAAAAGAAGAAATAATTACCTTTTCTCCAGCCATTTCAATCAAAATTTGAATTTTTTTGCAGAAATTTGATCCTCGCGTGAACGGTGGAGAAGAAAAACTATGGTGGAGATGATGGCGGTGCGGTGGTGTACAGTGGTGGTGCGGTGGTGGTGGTGTGGTGATGTGGTGGTGTGGTGGTGGTGTGGTGGTGGTGTGGTGGTGTG